>OVAQ01000527.1:0-19192 GCA_900406345.1 Erysimum cheiri
GTATAGGTATGAATTAGCACTACAAACTTGTACATGTATGATTTCGCACTTTGGGAAAAGTACGGGTATGAAATGGCTCTTTTCCCGAAGGCTGAGTCAGCAACTATAACGGTTGACTTAGAACCGTTAACGTTGACTCCGAATTTGGCTCGATTTTATAAGTACAGGTATGAAATTTCAATTTTAATAGAGTATAGGTATGAATTAGCACTACAAACTTGTACAGGTATGAATTCGCACTTTGGAAAAGGTACGGATATGAAATGGCTCTTTTCCCGTAAATGGATACAGTATTTGCAAGCAAAGTGTTTTTTGTTACGCCACGCGAGATTGATCTGACCTGACCCACCACCGCATGATATTTATCCCACGCGAGATTGATCTGACCAGACCCACCACCGCATCTCAAGTGATATTTATCATTCAAATTTCAAACTTTGTAACATAACATGTGAGACTGACCTAATTCGTTTTGCAGCGGGGACTAGCAAGTGTTGTAACATAACACTGTTTTGTTAGAATTTCGAGTTGAATTGTACTTTAGCTTAGCCCTTTTTAGAATCTAGTTTTAAGTGGTTTTTTTATGTTCAAACTTTATAATAGGGATCTATTTTGTTAATTTATGTTCAAAAAGAGTAAAAGACTAAATTTCTTAAAACTTTTCTTCTAAAATAGGAGTAGTCTTTTTTATCATTTTTCTTTCTTTCTAAATTGTGATGTTTACTTTTTGTCTAGGGTTTTTGGTCAAACGGCGTCGTTCGCAAAATTTCCCACTCTCTCCTCTGTTTCGAGTTCCTCCGAAGACCCAAGCTTCGTCGTCGTCGTCTGGGTTGGATGCTTGATTTACGGTTTCTGAGTCTGAGACAGAGATTTCAACGAGATACGGAGTGCTCATAAAATTTGGTCCACCCGTTCAGATCAAATCAAGGTAAATAAAATTTCAATTCTTTTTTCTTATAAGATCTGTTTTATTTATGGGTTTTGAAATCCTTTATCCTTCAATCTTTAAATTTTGAAGCTTTGTATTGTTTGAGTTTCATCCTGATTTTTTTTTTCCCCCATCCTGATTTATATCTATTTGATCCTTTTTGCGTTTTAGGATGTGTATCTCTCTTTCTTCCATCCATTGGTTTGATCATGTTTCTACTTATGCAATCCTTGTTCCTCCATTACAGATTTAAAGGTCTTGTATGTTTAACCTCTGTGTCACGTTTGATTTTGTTTAAATAAACAAACACATGTTTGATCTTTGTAGAGATGGTTAATTCTCTCTTACATGGGGCAATTCACAAGGTATCTGTATCAAATTTTGACAAAGACTTTTGAGTCAATGTGAAAGGAGCATGCTTTTTGTGGTCAACTACTTTCAAAGGAGCATCCTTTTTTGCCTGTTAGTTTGTCTTTTTGGGTTATGTTCGAATATGTTTCTGTGTTAGTGATCAATTGTGACGCTTGTGTCCATGTTTACATTTCTTAAGCTTGATACTCATTTTTTGAATTAATAGATGGATTTTCAGAGTTGCTAAGCTGACTGATTATTAGTGATTGTGACGATGGGCTTATTGAAGAAAAAGGATTCAACATCAGCTCGCTCCTCTACTTCGCCATGCGCTGATTTGCGAAACGCATACCACAATTGCTTCAATAAGTGAGTTTCGATTCTCCTTTGAGGGATCTAGGTGGTAGTGTATTTTCAGTTTCTCGGTTTAAGGGTTTAGCTATGGTGAACCAAATTGTTTTTCTTGATTTCTGCAGATGGTACTCAGAGAAGTTTGTTAAAGGGCAATGGGATAAAGAAGAGTGTGTTGCCGATTGGAAAAAGTACAGAGATTGTCTCTCGGTAACTCACTTGTCATCTCTTCTTCAGCTCTATTCATGTTTCCTGTGATCTTAACCAAAGCATAAGCTTCTCTTTCTGAATTTTCTTTTCGGTTTTCATGTATTCAAACAGGAGAATTTAGATGGTAAGCTTCTCACTCGCATTTTGGAGGTCGATGGTGAACTGAATCCAACAAAGAAATCTGATTCAAAAGAATCTAGTTGATCCCCAAATGTTTCTCAGTAACATGTCACTTTGAAGCAGATTGAACAACTTTTTGTAGGAAACCCATAAAATGACATTATTAAGTTGGAGAAAGAAATATCAAAGTAGAATGAGATTGTTGTATTCATTATTCAAAAAATGGAAGAAAATAAAGAAATCATCATTTCTTCTTGAAGAGGAAGTGTGCAACCATCCACTCTTCTCCATTGTTGTATCCAAAAAGCTCAGCAACTGCAATGAAGAAGGTTCTCCAATAAACCGTCCACTTCACTGCGTTTTCTTTCCCATAAGTCATTTCCATTATCTCTTTAATTGCAACTTTCTTTTTATCCATTCTTTTGAGCCACTCTTCACTGCAAAAGGGTGTATTATTATTATCCTAAACTAATTATTATCTTCTCGCTTATAACAACAATATTTGGAGTTTTACCTTGTCTTTGCATAATGCTTCCCGTTCACGAGCCAATGATCCACAATCGAAACATTTTCCTAAACAACATATCAAATTATACGTTACTTTCAATTGATGATGATAATCTACTGAAATATACATGGCAAGTTATAATGTACATATTACTTGGAAATAGAGGAGAAGATTTGCCGATGGCATTGTTCCTCCGCTGAAGAAGTGTCTTGTGATCCAGTCATCATCATTCACATCCTATAACGAATCAACACAATCTCAAGATTGCATTATTGCCAAGAAAATATAACTAATTAAACAAGAAGCTGTCAAATTAGACATTGATCCATACCTCAAAGTGGTATGCAAATGTCTTATGGCAGAAATAGTGAACAAACAGAAGACTATCTTCCTTCATCCATTTTCCTATTTTCTTCAGAAGCTCACCATAGTTTTTCATATGCTGATCACAATCCCAAAGAAAAAAAGACAGAAAGCTAAGGAAAACCTCTGATCTTTGACATCAAACATATAATGACATAACAAGCCAAACCTCGAACATTTCAATGGAGAATACTCGATCGTATGCGCCTTGATGCTCAAAAGTGCTAATATCAGCAACAATTATTTCGATATTCTGAAGCCCGAGTTTCCTTCAAACATGACATGTTCAGAAACCAATTTGGATTAAGTTTCACTTATAGTAGCTAGATCTTGAAGCTTAAGATGTAATGAGAAACTTAATTACCGGCATTGGTCATCGATAAATGCTTTCTGTGTTGTTGAGTTGCAGATACCGGTTAATTTGCATCGGCTATACTTGCGGGCAATGTACAAAGACAAAGATCCCCAGCCACATCCAACATCAAGAACAGTCTGTCCATCTTCCACTTTAGCTCTTTCACAATAGAGAGCCAAAATAGCTTCCTCTGCATCTTCTAAGCTAGATGAATCGTTTGGGAAGTAACAAGAGCTGTATTTCATGTTTCTTCCAAGAACAAGTTGGAAGAAAGCTGTTGGTAATTCATAGTGTTGAGTCTTTGGCTTCTCGGTGTTGATCGCTATAGGCATCTTCTTTATAGCTGAAGTATATATATCATTCCCAAGAGATTTTCTTTAAAACATTTCTTTAAGCTTACATTTTGCAAATAGTATATATTACGAAAACAAGTGAAAAGTGTTATAGTTTTCCAAACTTTATGCAAAATCCCAAAAAAACATGGTCTGACGAAACTAAAACCCCAAAAATCGATTCACTCAATAAACAAATGCAAAATAGCTTTGTAAACTCTAATCTAAAAATAATAAATAAAATTGAGATGTATAGATAGAAAAACAAAAAATGTAGTAATATAAGTTACTTACAGTCAACGAATCGGAGGAGATCCGCGAGTTGCATCTCCGCCGTGGGTTTGTAACCGGAACGGAGACGACCGGCTAGAAGCAGCCGCGTGAGGCGCCTAATGACAACATCCGGCAACAGATTCTTCTCCAACAACGTCAAAACGGCCTTCACTGATGCGCCATAGGCTACGTCAATTATCTTCTCCATCGCCTCCTTTTCTCAGTCTCTTGAGTTCCTAGGTACGATCTTAATAAATAAGAAGAATTAACAAGTGTAAACATATAAATAGACTCAGATGTCAAAAAGAAAATTCTCTTCCGTAATTCAACCCACTAAACATTGTTAATTACGTGTAACCTTATTTAATGACGGAACTAATTATAAGATTTCAAAAACATATAGCGTTATTATTATTCTATCTCTATAGTTTCATATAGTTTCTACAGTAAAACTTCAACAATACCTTATCTTATCTTATCTTTTTGCAGTAGTCCGTGCTTAAAATCGGATATCACCATTTTCTAAGCCGACAAAATTTAGAGCAGGCCTACTTTACGATTTTGATGGGCCTTTCAGGAACTTTTTCGTTTTGTTTTCGAGGCCTCTTTTTTTCTAAGAGGTTTCTTAGATTTTTCCTTAGACCAAATTAATAATAAAAAAACCAATATTCTGAAACAAAAGCCAATGGGACGTTTCTATATTTAGGAACGATAGAAACGTTTCTTACTTGATACGTGGCAGTATTCATGTCTTGCACTGTAAAATGAATACTGGATTACTGTAAAGGAACCAAACATTCAAAAATCTTACCTACTTTACTTTAAATCCAAGGGAGACGACTTAAACTTATACAACCAATAATCCCCTTAGTGATTATAAGCCTACCACAATGCATTCTATGTTTAAATGCAGAATACAAGCTCCTCATTGCTGCTTCTGCAGGGCATAATACACTGTCCTATTAACCTTACCCCCACGTTAACTTATCGAATACCACCAGATTTGCTAAGCAACACTAGAATAGAGCCGAGTAAAAGAGCTGTGTAACTTTCTAAGATTTCAGAAATCGTGATGAAGAGATGCTCGATTGCTCGGTGACCAGCTTGGTGAGTCTGAAAGGCGATTCTAGCACCAGAGGTCAGAGGGATGACGAACTTACAAAAATCTTTGACTCAGAGCCCAGAGGAGAAAGATTTTGCTCATGGTGTTGATCAGCCAAGCCTAAGATCACATAATCACTCTTTGCTTCGTCATTCTACTTGTAAAGCTTCACTATCCACAGAAACCACTTGTTTACTCTCTCTTTTCCTTGTCACCTGTAAAATGAGAAGGAATAATCTGTTTAAACACTAGCACCTAAAGAATTCGCAAAACTTTCAATAGAGTCATACCAACTTGTTAGGGAAACTTTGGGCACCAGTGAACTTTGAAGGTGCAGAATAATGAGACTTCTTTTGTAGAATCTCAGTGAGACGCCGCTCGTTTTTCTCTTGCCTAAGTAGATATCTCAAGGAAACTGATTCTTGCTCAAGCTTTGACACTGTAATTTCCAGTACTGCTAAGCTGTCCAAAAGCTCTTGTGCCTGTAAAATTTGTTAATGTTTTTAAAGACCTTCAAAAAGTGAAAAGCAGTGAAGAAAATATATGCTGGAGAAAGGATTGACCTGATCGGGAAGTTCACAAGGCGAATCCATGAACGGCGAACTAGAATGCTCAACTGCGCTTGTTAAAGCTAACCTCAAGTTGATCTCCTCTTGTAACTGTTGCTGCAGTCTCTTAACCTATATCATCCCAAATATTATTAACCATTTAGCACCACTACCAGTAGTACATGAAGTGAATTAAGGATGAGAAAACTTGTAAAATATGGTAAACAATTAAAATGGCTAAGAGCATAGGCAACAGCAAATGAATATGATAGTGATAGACAAACTGAGTATGGGATCTGACTAACTTACATCTTGTTCAAGCTCACATTTATACCATAGTTTGCTCTTTCCTTCAAATCTTCCACTGCTTTGTTCAAGCATCTTGCTTTCCTGATTAGAAAAAGAAAAAGCATCCAATTTCAAACCTTTGCTGTGACGCTAAACCCCTAAAAACCCTAGATTTACTACATAACCATATACAAACCAGGAAATCAGATAATAATGAAAGGCACAGATAGAGAGAGGAAGAGGTACATTACATCGAGATCAGGAAAATACAAAGACCCATCTCCAGAGGAGTAAGATCTTCTCGAAAATGTACCAGTCTTCTTCAAATACCTCCGGATCGAGCTTCCCCTGTAACAGACAAAAGATGAAAATAGAAGAGAATCAAGAAACGAAGGAAACAAATCGCGAGCATTTGTGGGAGAAAGAAGTAGATTTAGAAAAGTACCAATTGATGGGAAGACGAAAAGTGGCATTTGCGGGGCTGCGATCGGTGCTAGGAGAAGAAGAAGAGGAAGCTAAGGTTTGATCTTCATGAAGAGCTCCGGCTTTGATACAGAGCATCGTTGGGTCACGGAGCGGAGAAGAAGAAGACGGAAAGCCTCTGAAAGTTTGCAACTTTGAGGTCTTTTTTGACAGAGGAGTTTAGTTGGGACTCACTGCTCACACTTCACTCTCTTTCCTCTTTTTGGTCTGTCGCTTTTATGATCATTCACAAAAATTGAAATTTTAAATATTAAAGAAAAGCTGAAAAGAAACGAAGGAATTTATTCGTGTCTCAGACAATTTTGACTCGGCTACTCATTTTATTAGAAGCCTTTTCTTTTCTTTGGCAAACCAATTACGTTTTCTATTGCCGATTCTGAAATGCTTCATGTGTGTTTTCTTTGAGAAATCTTGGAATGTTTTCATGAGTACGGTACAATTCTATTATAAAAAGATGACGCAGATACACACAGTGGAATATCTAACTTTTAACTTTTTTGAATCAGATCCAGATAACCTGATTCCAAATCCAATGTCGTACACATCATCAGTTTGAGATAACCGGATGAAGCAATTGAACCGGGATCAAATCATTTGTGTTTAGTTTTCGCCGTTCAATTGGTAGAGGCAACGGCGTAAACGTAGGGAGGAACATTATTGTTGAGTGTTGTAATTAGTTTATCTTTAATTTAATGGCTATTCTTTCGGTTTCAAAGTCCCACCAATGACCAAAAAGTGCTCCAATGCATGATTACTACGTTGGAGCCTCTACAGATTTGATTTCTCAATTTTCTCTCTGTTTGGGATTTTTAGGGTTTTCTTGTTGGATTGAGCTATTTTGATGTTGTTGATGGTGTAATGTGAGACAAAGGTTTCGTTATGTTAACGAGGCAGTCTAACGCCATTCTCTACAGAATCGCAAGCTTCGATTCACAAACCCTAATGTCTTCATTTACCGATCCCCTTTCTCTGCGATCGCTCCACTCTCGATCCATCGCTAATAGATTTGATGCAGATTTCGTTTTTAGAATCAATCCCATTGAATTTTACAACAACAGTGCCTCTTCTAATGGTTTGTTCAAGGTTCAAGCCGGAGGAAACCCCAATGGGTTTACCTTGAGAAGTTGTTTTGATTCTCACAAGAAAGCTGATCAAAAGGCTCGAGCTTTAACTCAGCATCGCCGGCTTCTCCGTCGTGGCCTCGGATCTGGGCCTACTGAAGAACGCCGCGGCGGAACCACCGACCTAGCCGATGGCCGTGGTGCATATCTTAGTACGAGGTTTCAAGGAAATGATAAGATAGTTGTGGCTGTTGACATAGATGAGGGTATGTTCCCTTCTTCTTATATAGTGCATGATGTTTGCAGGTTTGAATTGTCTTCGGAAGAAATCGTTTTAAATGTTCTGTTGACTGTTTTAACTGGGTTCTTCAAAAGCTTGGAGTCAAATGACTTGTATTATCATAAGCTGAGAAGTATATACATGTTTCTGTATGGTATGCATAGCTTATGAAACTAGGAAGATCCCTGATTTCACATTCTTGGTTTGATTAAAATATGTCTACTGATTCGAGCCTGCCTAACCATACAAATGGATTGCCAATATCAGCCGAGGAAGGATGTTGAACTGTTTCTTAAAAATGATTTTTTGTAAAATCTTTTCATGTGATGTGTGTTAAGTAGTTTTCAGTCTTTTTCCAACTTGAGTCTAAGTATTTTTCTTGGTTAGATGGCTGATGCGAATGTTAATGTGATATTTTTTGCCGATATCTCTATCCTTTTGCGTTCTTATACTGAGATCATATTTTGTCTGTCTTCATTGAGCCATTAATTTAAGATATGCTTCATCTTTTGGTTTTTATGTATGCAGTTCTTGGAAACTTTGTCTCGGCCCTTAACAGGTTCATTGCGGACCGCTATTTTTCGAACCATTCTGTCTCAGAATACCATGTCTACGAGTTCTTCAAGGTATGACGTCATAGCTTCTTCTTGAGCTTACCTGAGAAATAAATCATACATCTTCTTTTTCAACACAGAGGACTATCCTCTTGCTAATAGCTACCAGATTGTTTACTTTATGACCTCGCAAGCTGTAATGAATGATTGACTTTTTTAGTTTGTTTGGAATAATCCATTTAAGGATTAGTTAGTATACAAGGTTGACAACTTTCAATTGCTATTGTTTGCGTATGATGAGGAAAATTCTTTTCTGCTTCACTTATATAGACCATTACCCTGCCTGGCATTCACATTGAATGTGAAAAAATTATGAAATCCCATTGCTTTCAGAAATTTGAGTGGGTGAAGAAGTTTCCGTAGAGGTCTGCTTCAATTTTTCTGTTACACTGATGTTGGTTATCACCAAAGAATTAAACTGAGGAGCGCCTCTTGCAATCAGGATTTTGCGTTGCCTTTTACAATACAGACAAAATGTTAATGGCTCCCCATCACAGATTTCTTGTCTATGATTTGCCCTTAAAACTCGTGTCTTATATTTTGTCGCAGATATGGAACTGCTCTCGCAACGAAGGTATTTTCTTTGGCTTACTTGCAGCTATGCATTAATCAAGGGACAGGCTGATTGCTCTCAAGACATTTTGTGTGTTGGCAGTTATGGTGGATAAATTGAAACCTAATGTGCTGTGTTTGAACCTTTTTGTTGTGCAGCCGACATACGTGTCCATGAATTCTTCAAGACATCATATTTCAAGAAAGGGATCCATCCTCTTCCTGGTGCCCATAAGACTCTTCACAAGCTATCAAAATATTGCGACCTCTCCGTTGTGACGTAAGTGATGTGATATCTCTGTTGAACGTTTGCAGTTACCATTTAGTTCTAGAAATCAGTATCTAAGTGATTTCCTATATCATTGGATAGGTCCCGGCAGAATGCAATAAAGGAGCACACACTTGAGTGGCTCGAGATACATTTCCCGGGACTGTTTAAACAGATTCATTTTGGAAACCATTTTGCTCTTCATGGAGAGTCTAGACCAAAGTCTGAAATCTGCAGGTGCATACAAAATCAACTCATGAATCTGACACGTTCACAATATTCTACTCGAAAACTAAAAACACCAGTTTCATATGATTTGATGGGCTAATCCAAGAATTGTAACTGCAGATCATTTGGAGCAGAGATCTTGATTGATGATAACCCGAGATATGCGGAGGAATGCGCTAACATAGGAATGAAGGTTCTCCTCTTTGACTATGAAAATTCATACCCTTGGTCTAAAACAGAGTCTGTGGATAGGCATCCTTTGGTGACTAGAGTTCATAACTGGGAAGAGGTGGAGCAGCAGATTCTCTCATTGGTAGTATCAAAGTGTTGAAATACTTTCTGCAACGAAAAATTGTTATTATGGCAGTGCAAAAATTATAGTACTAATGTTTGAAATGATACTGTACTGTATAAACATGAAAGAAAGGCGAAGAAACCCACAAAGCTTTGTGGGGGAAATAAGTAGCAAAGATGAGAATTAGCCTAAATCGCCCCTTTTTAGCATAATTTTGAGTTCTAGTTTTTATATTTTCAATGATTCAATTACATTTTTATTTTGTAAATAAATAAAGAATATCTTCAAATTTTCTCATAAATGGCTACCGAACCAGCTAATTAAGAGGCTTTTAGTATCTGACACATCTAACTTCTACATCTGAAATTCTGAATTACCTTCAACCGACTGCGACATATTTGATCAGTTCAGTCAAAAAAGAATGAAACTTAAAAAGATTAAATATTGAACTCTTCAGATGAAGGTCAAAGAGCTTCTCATACCTCTTTCGCATCCTTAAGATACAGAGATGCGACATTCACATGATATAATATTCTTAAGAAAAGAAGAAAGGGACAACATCTTCCTCCACAGCTAAAAATTACTCATTTTCATCGATTTTATTTATTCACTTTTCAACTTACTCTTTAACAGTTTGTATGCACATTCATATGATCACTTACTATACATCCATTAAGATTTGTGGACACGGTTTCTTCTGTACACATACATATAAACATATAATATCTACAGGGTTCCTCTTGCAATCCAAGGATCTGAGGCTTATCTTCTTCTTTTTGTGTATAATCTCTCTTTCTTCTTCAGCTTAGTCTCCAAGTTATAGAGAAACAATATACAGACTTCTTCCAAGGAAATCATTCTGTTTTCTCTATCACCTTTATACCATATGCTTGCAATATATCCAAAGCTGTGCGCACCACCACAAATACCAAACACATGCATATCAACGTTTTGTTCATCTACAAACACATCATTAGTTTTGAAGCGGAATTCAAAGCTACCTGGCAAATAGACCTCTGGTTCGAGAGGCCTTAACACTCCTCTTGTCTTGATCTTGTCTTCAATTAACAGCTGCAACACACAACATCAGATTCATACGCTTAAACCTTTTTTTTTAGTGAACTAAAGACAGGAAAAAGTGGTGATCAGTGTCTGAGTAAGGACCAGAGCTCCAATGGCTGCAGGGATCCCAACAGTCTTGGCCATAGCGGTCGTTGTTCGTCCATTCTTGATGTCCCCGAATTCCAAAAGAGTCGCACTGTGCTTCTCTATACGTTTGCTTTCAGGGAATTCCACTTCTACTTCGTGATGTAGAAGCACCATGTCCTGAAAAGAAAATTGCAATTGTCAACTTTTATGTCAGCAAGTAACATCAAGTGCAAGAGAGAGAAAACTAATGCTTTCACATGAAACAGAGACCTGCTCATTTCCGGAATAGGCTAGTTTCTCTTCCATTAGGTAGCAAGTTGCATCAAATGCTGTTTTACACAATGATGGGACCTCCCTCTCTTCGTTGAACCCCAAGAATCTAAACACGCAATAGAATCAGGCTTAGGTGTGTTTCGCAGAAGATTTGGTATAACACAACGACATTCAAGTTTATCTTTACTCTTATCACTTACACAATTGTTTTGGCAGCTTTGGCTGCAGTCTCCTTGGAATGCCCAAGCTTGATAATTCTCTTGCTGATCTCTTCTTCTCTCGCTAGAGGCTCAGACTCGTTATCTGCGTCTTTTTTAAGAATGTTGCTTAAAAGAGCACCAAACGTAATCCTCTTTCCAGTGGAGAGTACTTGATTTGCTTCATTGTCAAAGAATCCAAGTTTCGAAAGTGTTGCCATTGTCATACTAAACCCTGTAGAAGCCAAAAGAAAACAAGTGTTAAGCCTTCAGAAGTCAAGACGTGACTTGTGATTATAGAATTCATGCCTTCATATCTGAGGGTTCCACGAAATATTGTTGATGCTTCGTTTTCGATGCCATAAAGGTCCCCGTAAACCAAGGAGTTCCGATTTGGAAGACATTCCAGTGCAAAAGCTGGAAGATTTGGTACTCGGAATCTTGTGGCTGAATCATACAGATTCGCCCCTACAATTCACATTGTTCGGTTAAACAAAAATAATGTGTAGTGGAGCTAAAATAGTCCAACTTCCGCTGCATACAGGCATAATTTGTCTGTCATACCATCAACATGTATTATGTCGCCATTGATTTTGTATTTGGCGGGGTTATGGCCAGCTCGAATTGCTCCTGCAGGGCTCCAGCTGAGGATAAAGAGTTGTAATTGAGTAAGCGCGATTCTGAAATGATGTCTTCATGAGGAAACACAGGAAAATATGTTAATGGCGTAAACGACAAGAGTACCTAAATTTATAAGCTAATGGATTATTTGCTGCAGCAGGAGAGGGAAGCCCTCCACAGTAAGAGGTGAAGGACTTCACTTTCCCCTTTCTGATATGAGCCTCGTTGATCATTTTCATTGCCATCATGTGATCTGAAAGATTCATTATAGGATCACCATCTCAGTTATCTAGGATATATTCTGAAGATAAATGCACTACTATGTTGTGAGATATCATACCGATTCCAGGGTCCAGTCCTATTTCCCCTAGAATTGTTATCCCAGCACTCTTAGCCTTCTCATGTAACATGGAAGTTTCATCATCAACATAGCTAGCAGTGACGAGATGCTTCTTCAGCTGAGTGAATCACAAAGAAGAAGCAAAGGCATTTAGGATCCGGAAACTACTGAAAGAATGTGTTATTCAGAGGGAGTTCAACCTCTATATTGAATAACATCGCGAAATTCATAACTTCCCTTGGGAAACTCATCATTTTTCTGCCTGTTAAATGTTAGTCTAATATTTTGGAGAGTAGGAGTTGTACCTCAATGCATGTCTTTGCTACAACAGCATGACAACTTGCAGGTAATAAACTTAGGACAACATCAACCTGCGCGCAATGAAAAAAAATATAAGATAATGGATTTGGGGAGTGGAGTTTGGAGTCAAGGTATTTAAGAACAGAGAAGTTAGGAGAATACCTGAGAAACATACTTAAGGAGGCTTTCACTATCAGACACGTCTAGCTGAACTGCTTCTACATCTGAAATACCTTCAACCGTCTGCGGCGAATTTGATCATAAGTAAGTACTTGAAAAGATTGATAGTTCAGTTCAACATAAATACTACATCTTCTCGGATGAAGCTCAAAAGCTTCTCATACCTCTTTGGCATCTTTAAGATACAGAGATGCGACAATCACATGAACATCCGTTTGGTCTTCGGAGTCTGCGCCGAAATAAGTTTTGTACCATTGCTGTGACGAAATGGTTCTGACTGAGGCTAGGAGCTCAGCAGCTGGGCGACACACACGTCCAGCACCAAGAATCAAAACGCCTGATTTCTTCGTCATTTCAGGCCTCTCTTTTACCTCATTTTCTTGCTGGACTTTTTCAATCTTCAGTGAAATCTTATTTGTCTCTCTACGTGGAGATATATAATCTTCATCTGGATTAGCTAATCGAGTTAATGAATCAATGATTTGATCCAATACTCTCTTATCATCCGCACCGACCTACCGAAGATAATAAAAGAATCTTTAGCAGGTAGGAACAGATTAAAGTGGGACCACATTTTCTTGGCTTGTAGTTTGTTTACCTCTTCTAACCACTTACGAGACTTAGTGACAAAGACATAAGACCTAACCCTGACATTAAAATCTCTTGACAGCTGTACTATATATATATCTATCTAAATTCGGTTTTTAGTCAAGAGAAAAACTTACTTCAAGTTCTGAGTACGACTCAGCATCGGCACTCTGCCCCAGTTCGCATTTGGCCAAATGAAATGAGCCACCAGCAGCTTCAATCATATCGAGAGCTTCGTTTATCAAAAACTTATCAAATAGGTGTCCGCTTAAAGATACCTACAAATGATTTCTCAATCAAAATCATTACAAGAAGCTGAGACAGATCTCGAAAACGTATCAATTTTTTGGTCAAGAAACTTGATAGAGATATGAATATCTCGTGAAGCATAAGTCAATGAATCTTATAATCATTATTCCTATTAGCTTAAATCATAGGAATTAGTGTATTTGTATTTACTTTCTCCATCAAAACTCACCAATATGTTGTATGTTCTCTGGTTGGAAACCCCATTGGCGATATGATCTTGTGCCTCTCTGCAGTTGAAGTGGATAAAGATAACAACATGGTTTAGAGAAGAGGCATAGACATTTCAGGTAATATATATGAATAAGGGTGGAAGCAGAACATACTCTGGATTTGACTTCCTCATACGTGGAATATACTCATACAAAGATGTCAACTCTCCCTTATAGCTTATGCAAGCCCTCTTAAGATGTGCTGGTAGATCTGCAATTTCAGTCATAGAAGCCAAACTACCGACAAATTCTGAAAGAATATCTCCAAAATGCTGGGATGCCTTTTTCATGACACAAGAACTCCAAATCAATACAAGAGTTTTAACTGTAGAATCAGTTCAAGTACTAAAACTGTAGTCTTCTTACTTCTTTTGCAAATTCTGTGGGTAGAATGTCGATGGCCATGCATAGTACACCATCCCCATCCATGTCATCATAGTATGAATTGTTCGAAGGATTAAACCTAACGATAGTTATAGCTCGAAGAGTTTTGTCAAATAGTACATGTATATGACTGGAAAGAATGCTCTTTCAAAGTATTTATTACCTAAAGAAAGGGGAATCGATTAAAGTAGCTCGGTTGACAAACTCAATGGAGCCACCAATGTCGCAAGTTATATCACATATTCCCACTAGTGGGCTTCCTTTTGTTGTTAAATCTTGAAGTTGTTCAATGCTAAGAAGACGGGGAAATCGCTTCTCCCAGTACATACAGTTTACTGCACGGAAAGTCAAAGTTACACTCTGGATCTAACCAAAATGAGATGGTCACAGCCGTGGTGAAGTAACAACTAGTGGAAAGCTGAGTCGCTTATACGTAAACTCTTGAACTTTAAAAGTAAAACAGAGATCAGGATCTACCAAGAACAGACGTATACGGGGATATCTTGTTGTGGAAAACTGGATTGTAGTGTTCCGGGTGTGCATAATAATCGGCCTGAACATACAAAATTTGAAGAGTTAATTAGCTGTTCTACTCTAATGTAGTGAAAAAAAGTTAGAGGTGTTACTTTGTCGAACGACTTTGATGGATCTTGGTGTTCAACCATGTCTTGGCTGGTAACGATACAACCATACATTTGATGGACTCGTTTTGTTGATTTTCCATTTTGGCTAATTCCTTTGTTCTGTGCAGAAATATACTGTACATTCATCAGTAAACACTTTTCACAAAACACATAAACAGATTTTCTGGAATTTCTAATCTTCAATACCCTGAAAATGAATTAAAAAGTAAAGGTAAACTTACTTTTACAAATAGTTCAGGAAGCTTGCTTGATTCAACAAAAGTGTGAGGAAGAAGCTTGAAAATTTCTTGAGCCCCGAGAGAAACTGCGAATGGAAAAATTAAATGAACTGAAAAATGCGCAGGCTGAGAGGTGCAGTAGGATTGAAAGAAGATACCATTTCCTGTTCCGGTGAAGACAAATACAAGAGGGCAGATTCCTAAAGGCAGTCCCTGGCTTGCAATTTCTTCACCTACAGATATCACAGCAGCTTTTGCTGCAGCCAGTGAGGAATACATATAGGATGACCCGAGTGAGAGGAAAGGCGTTGAGTATCCCAGACTTAGATATCCTGCATCAAACATGGAAAAGTACATTCATCAGCTTGTTGCTTTAGAATCCAGTTCATTTAATCTGCACAGAAACATGTAATGATCATCAGAATAGCAACAAGAGCTTACGCTGTCCCAGTCCGTGTAAGAAGTCAACAAGACCAGCTCTGCCTGCATATTTACCAAACGCCAATAATCTTTTCCCATGATCCCCAACGATGAGCTCATAATCACACAGCGTCACTCCCTCAGAAAGAATCTGCATCCAATAACGGTTATTAAAGATTCCTCAAGATGCCTTAAATGGACTAAAAAAAGGATGAATGAAAAGTGTCTTACTTTATCCAACAAAGGCATGTTTTCTTTCTGTGCCTTGTGAGTGTGGGAAAAGAAAGCATATGCTCTATCTGGAAGAATCATTTCTAGCTGCAAACAGAATCAACCCACAAAGCAAAATCTCATAAACTGATAAAAAGAAAGGAACTCTTTTTAATGCAATTTCCCACACCTCAGGTTGTTTGATTCCGAGTATAAGCCCACAATCAGACAAATCATCAGAAATTTCACATCCGACATCTTCATACAAGGCATCGTGATGGATACGCTTAGCAGATGGCTGAACCACAATGCGGGAGATGCCGGTTCGGTCTTTGCCACCGTGTAAAAGGCGAGCGCAATGGGATGGTGTCAAGGGGGTTCGTCTCTCCCATTTGTTCACAGTTTCAGCTAATATCCCCACAACTCCATTTCCCAACATCTTCTCCTCACCGCCACTTGAATTCATCTTTTAGATATGTAAAGCTTACAATCTCTGCAGTTGAACAACAAACCCTATCTCACACTCCCTGGAATGATTCAAAAGAATTTCATATCTCGATTTCGATCATGCAAACATCAAAAACCCAAACTTTTATGTCAAGTGTTTGAAATCGGAAGGTTACCGAACAAATTGGGAACAAAAAAATAAAAAATTTATGAATTGGATTTTTTCTGGAGCTCTAGTGTCAAAATCGTACGATACTGAACAGAATTGGGAACAAATAAAAATTGAAACCTAGGGCAATTTAATTCATAACTCATATCAGAACAGAACAGAGCAGAAGAGAGAAACGCAGATCATCAAAGCATTACTTACAAAGCAAAAGATTGAGCTAAAGCTCTCCAAGTTCATTCACGAGAAGGAAAAAAAAGAGAAATCAAAACGTACCCGATGAGTTTGATCATGCAATGCCTGTGAGTTGGTTACAACAAGCTTTCTTTCTAAGGAGAATTATAGTCGCAGTAATAACTTTGTTTTTCTTTGCGTCTTTTTATAAGCTACAAATTACAAATTACGTAGATGATTCATTTAGTTGGAGGGACGGTAATATATTATTGGCGAAAGATTATATTTAAAACTAATCATACTGTTTATAATATTTGAATGAATAAATGTGACAGGCAGGCAATATTTTTGACGATTTCATTTTTATTTGACTCCGACGAAAGAAATAACAATAGTTCTCAAAAAGAGAAGAGAAAAAACAATATTTTGCAGTTTATATGATATGAAAACAATTTCACACAAGGCATATGTCTTCCCAAATTAGTTTGAGTTATGTGAGAAGAGAAATATACTCATTCTCAAAAAGTATGTATTAGTAAAATTTGTTTGGGTTTACACACGAGGATAATGTGAGCCAACCAATATTAAAAAATAAATCTGACTTTGTTTTGACAAAGACTAATAAATCAGTCATTGTTAAAGAAGTATAATGCAATAATCACATCAAACGAAGAAAAAGGAGCTACTAATTAAGTTAATTAGTACTACTACTTAAAGAAAGAAAAAAAAAAAAGTAAGAAAGGAACAACGTGGATGGTTAGTGGATAGGACCGAGGGAGGATCCGTCCAATGGAAAATGTGTTACGTGTCTGATAAGAGAAAGAGACACAGAGGGCCGAAGACGTTACTACTTAGCTGCTATTTCCTAGATGAGGACGCTTACCACTTTCCGTGTTCTCTAAGTCTCTCTTTTCTATGTTTTACCTAACTAACTCTTTAATACTACTAGTTACATTGGGATATATGATTTCATGAATAAAATTATGCAATGATAGATGAAGGATCTGGGTTTAAAACAATCTCCTTTTACTAAAAATATTAAATAAACCCAGGGAAACGGTTTTGTTCTATAGAGAATTTCTTCTAATAGCATATAATGAGAAAATAGTTTGCGACTTGGACATAACTATTTTTAGATTTCGGTTTTTAAGGACTAACGAAAAAATCTATTAAGTTCAATGTCCTAACTCCTAAAACACGGATTTGACATAAAACAAAAGATTTTGAAATTAATTTATTAAGCAGATAAAAAATTAACCAATCTCTTGAATTGTTCCCAAGTGGTCGATGCCAGTGCTTAATTAATTAACTCAGTCATGATTGTTATTGTTATTGTAAAAACTGTGATTTGGAGCTCTGGATTCGAAACTAGTGGTGGGTTTCCTTCAGACAGGGATCAGTGATCTGCATCCCCTGTCCTTCCTGGTACGTTTGTGCCATAGCTTTTTATCGAGAGACTGGATAGTCCGTATTTCTCATGTGTATAGGGAGGCTAACCGTCTTGCAGGTGGGTTAGCGAACTATGCGTTTTCTTTATCGCTTGGTTTTCATTCTTTTTATGTTCCTCCTGAGGGAGTTTGTTCGCTTTTAAGTGACGATGTTATTGGGTCTGCGCGCCCAAAAAATGTTCGTTTATAAGTTTTTTCTTTTATAATAATTGGGAGACATGTTCTCCCGTTTTTCACAAAAAAAAAAAAAAAAAACTGTGATTTGGATCTTATTTAGTTAAAACCACATTTGGAGGTTGGGCTTGTGTTGTTGTCTTCTTAATATGGCCCAAGTTGTTTTTTGTTAAACTAAGATGGCCCAAGTTCCTTTGCCTTCCTCTCATCCTGTGATGTTTGTGGTGTTTCCTTGAGACCCAAATTCGTCTTCTTTGGGTAATTGGGTGACAAATGCCAAGCTTCTTCAATTTAGTAATGAAGGAAGAATGTGAAATTTCTCCAATACATTTACTGAGAAAATTCTCCAAAACGTATAAATATTTGGTCTAGAAACTCTATATTGACTAAATCCGAGTATAAGCCAACAGTGAAATAAATCATTATAAGTTTCATATTAGACATATTCGTTCAAAGCATTGTCTAGAGGAGGACGTAACGACTTCAAATATATGTATCTTTTGAATAAAACAAATCTCTCTACTTTCATACATACAAGCAAATTTTTTTTTTTTTTTTTGCTAAACATTTAAGCAAATTCTTTACTAGTTAACTTAAGACAAATATTCTTCTTGTGACAGAAGACGAAGAACATATCTATGGGCCTTGCCCAATTAAACTATCGCAAAAAAGAATTCGAAACTTGAACATTGTTTTGGTATCATCGATATCTCTGCAGCGACCTATTAGATTTCGTTGACGGCTTTTCTTGTTTATTTAATTAGGTTTTATTTAGTTTTCTTTTAAAAGTTTTATTGATATGTATATTTTAAACAGGGCATGGCCTGGGAACAAGTTCTGGCCATTGACTTTGTAAATGGCACAAAAGTCGATGCGAGAAGAGATTCCTCAACGAGGCTACAAAGTAACAGTGGTCCTATTCTTTTGCTTTTACACCTATCTTTTTTTTTTTTTTCTTTGCATACATTTTTTTTCTCACAGATAAAGGACTTTTCTTCTTTCTTCTTCTGCAGTTTTTTTACGGTTGCATACATATTGTGCATGTGTAGATCTGAAACTCTCTAATGAATTTTTCGGTACTATCATTTGTTTATATCATAACACAATGAAATTTGCTAATGTTTTTTTGTGATAAATTAAACATCCTGCAACAACCATGAGATTATACGATGGAATCACTTTTATCTACTACTGACGGAGCGGAAGTAACGATAGCGCAAGGGTAACGTTG
>OVAQ01000527.1:19242-33953 GCA_900406345.1 Erysimum cheiri
TTTAAGGAAAGATAAGAATGCCTTAGAAAGGTTCTTAGATTAATAATAAAAATAAGGTGATTACAATAGCTAATCGATAACTCTATTTATAGAGTTCTTGCAATTCTCAGTAAGGGTAAAATTCCTAAACTTAAAAGGAAAACACAAAACCATATAGAAAGGAAAACTAATAAAAAGGAAAATCAAACAAAAGGAAAACGTGAAGCTAACTCCTATTGTCTTTTGGAGATTATGCTGCATCAGGATGCAGGCAAGTTAAATCCCCTGTTCCAGTTTTTCAATCCAACTGGTTCGTCACTCAACAACCCCAATTTCAAAATAGCTCGATACATATATATACATGAGAAGAAAATGGGTAAACTGACGGAGAGATTCTTGCTTCTCCGGTTGGACAACGCACTCCAGGACGAACTTCAGGGACCTCATAGCATGCTGCTCTGAGCTCTGGCCCAGCAGCTCTATGTATTGCTGTCACATACGTAATCGCATTTGCATTCAGATTTTCATATTGGGCACAGTATATACCAACACAATCACACAAGAGAAGGGCTTGTATCCTAGTGGTCCTCCTTCTCACAGAAGACTGCCAGAGGTCGTAGGTTCGACTCTCTGTCGGCGCGGTGGTACTATGACTCTCCAAAAAAACCTCAAGGGGTTTTTCCTGGATTTGGGGCACCGTTCGCGGTGGGGTCTAGTCACTATAAAAAATTTACTCAAAACAGTTTTATTTTTTACCAAAAAAAAAAAAAAAAAAAAAAAAAAAAAAACACAATCACACAATTGACAATAATTGGAGAGAATTGAAATGATCGTAAAATTACCTCCATCGGCACCCACCACCTATCATACGCTCATTTGCTGGATAAACCTGAAGAAACAGACTGGCTAAGTGGCTAAGTCAAAGTAATGATGCAGTCGAGAGACCTAATTGTAATGGCCTATTATTGAGATAATAATAATGTATAGATCTAGATATATCATATTGCTACTATCTCGATCCTTTATATTCTTACCCTATCATCATCTATCAACCATTTTCATCACAAATCCCAAGTTTCATATCTAATCTAGGAATCTGTCCACTTAGAAAACCCAGCCCTAGTAATTGAAACGATCGAGAAAGAGAGACCTACAATAGCATCGGAGGAGACATCGACGGACCAAGAGGTGATGTCGCCTTGAACGATCTTAAGCACGCAATTTTCGGACAACCTGAAAGCAACTTCTTTGCCGTCAGACGCCATAACTGAGATTGTCCACAGCTTTACGTGTCCGTAGAGAAGACTTCCGTTTGTGAAAACAGAGACCAAAAAACAATTCTCGACAGTTGACTCATTGTTGGTGATGAATATTCGCAATATTAAATCCATTTTTATATATATATTAGGCTAAGCGCGATTTCGGATTACAAAAAATTGCCAAAAGGCTAATTCAACAAGCATGTGTAAACTATTTAAAAACCTTCCTTTTTGTAGGCACGATGAAAATACAACCATTGAAGCAACAATTTGGTAAGTAAGAGAGAGAGAAAACAGAAGAAGAAGGCTAAGCTATGCGGGTGCTTGCGAGCCACCTCAGCGATACGCAGCCACGTCAGCACCCAAAATAGAGAGATTGGATGATGACTGATCAGAACTGACCGCCTTGGTAGGTTTGTCCGAACTGCCAATTAGAAGGAGCCACGTCATTACTGATAATGGTGCGACCATCGCTGGTGGTGACTTGGAACGAGAGGCTTTGGTCGTTCATGTAAGAATTGCTCTGCCAGTTTTGTCCCCAATTCCTAGACATGGCTTGCCATGACTGTGTTTTTGAGCCTTTGATCGAGACGGCCTGGACGTCTCCTGCTCCTCCTACGTTGGAGATCAGAACTAGGTTGAAGTATGAATGTCCGTTGATCGTGAACCTTATCCCTCCTTTCTTCATACACGGTACTCTGCAATTACACATAAACACCGACATAAGCCACCTTAGCTTAAGAACATCGATTTAGTCAAGGTCTTGCCTACGCTTTTGTAGACGGCAAGCAAAATCAATCGTAGTAATAACAGAACTGTTTTAGTTCAATAAATTAGTAGAAAAATGTTCATCATATCCCATTTTAGACCAAAAAAATATTTAATTAAGATAAGCTTATTAAATAGAGAAGTAATTTTTAATTTTCTATGAGACATAAAATATCTAAGTATTTGTTAGGTTTTATGTTTTAACAATAGTAGCTACAAAAGTGTCTCTAAAGTCCATTAGCTTTGGAGTTTGGACTAGTAGAGATATATAAGCTTTGCTTTTTTGTTTTCTTTTTTGAACCTTTGTTAAATGAATCCACAATTTTAGTATTTTGAAAAGTTGTTAATTGTAAACACAACTATGGACTATTAATAAAACTGTGAATTGTTTTTTAACGCGAATTCAAAAAATCAATGATAGTAAACGGACCTTCGGAAAGAGACGGGAACAATGCCGGCACGATACTGAGCGATCTGGAGAAAAGCTGGCTCGGCGAGGTCGAAATGCTGAAGAGGAGGATTGCACCATCCACCATTATCGTTGGACAGGCCAAGGTTTGGTGGGCAAAAGTTAGTGGCTGTCACGGTGATCGTAGACGAGAGACACCACCTCGGATCATCGTTGCACTTCATCTCGTAGCACGCGCCGCACGTGAGACCGTTGTTGAATAAAGCTGTACTTAAAGCCGCCGTGTTCGTCCCGTAACCTTGGCTATACAAATTTCCATAGCCACAAGCTCCGCCTGATTTATAAGCATGCCACGCGTTAGCTAACATATGCATTTATAAAGAGATTCAATAAGCTAAGATACGCATTAATTTACTATCATTGGTCATACGTACCCATGGTGCCGGAAGCGTCATCGCCACCGTAGAACGTGGCGTGACCACCTTGCCAACCGCCGTAGTCTCCATGAGCTCCTTGGAGGAAGAATAATAAGCTGAGTGTGGACAAAATTGAGATTATTAAATATTTGGAGTATGATGTGATAGACATTTTCTTTTTGTTTTTTGGGAGGGGTTGGTTATTTCAGTTGTGAGTATCGGATTTGATTTGGTGAGAATCGTGAGACTGATATGGAATCAAATGGAGGGAATGAGAGTATATATAGGGGGTTCTCGAGTGTATCATAGTGGCAAGAGATAATATTATTTAAATGTTTACTACTCATAGGGTGTCTCTTCTTTGACCTTTTTGGGTATTCCTATATTTTATTCATCTGTCTCTGGCCAATTTGCGAGAAAATTGTGCCTTTTATTTCTCGTTAAATTCCAATGTATATCTTTATTAGTATAATTTGGTATTCATAGAGTAATATGCATCTAGGTTTTTTTCCTAAGAATTCGAGCATCAAATTCGGGATGCATGCCCATATCCATATGGGTGACTTGTGTGGATAAACTAGAAGCAAAGTCAACAATATATGCCACCGTTAATATTCTTGAGTAGAGTCAACATTTTTTTTTTGTTGCGACCAGATTTATATTTTTATTTGTATTATGTTTGTGGACAGCGAAAATTAAACAGTTAGGAAAATAAAATAAAATAAATAAATGGATTTATGATATAAAATAGGATCAGGGGACTTTGAAGGTTGTGGCCACATGCAAATGTTGCGGTTAGACCAACTGCGATTCCAAATCAAGTGGCCCCTACTTGCACATGCTTCAATACACAAGTCTTTATTAATTTGTCTCTTCCTTCATTTTAATTACGTTGGTCATATGATCATATCTCTTATTTTTGCCGGAGGTTCTCTAAATTGTCAATTAATGATCACTACGTTCAGTGCTACTAATACATTGTTAAAAAAACTACTTTAGAAGCAGTAAACTTATAATTTGGTTACATGAATTTCAAACACTGTAGTAATTTTTGTAAGCGGTAATCATTGTTCGTATCGCTTACGGTTTTTGCTAGAATAAGGCACACTCTATCGATTTCTGATTTGATCTCACTTTTATTTTTGTTCCCTCCACCTTTTAATCTAACGAAGAATCAGGAGTTGACTATATGTTAAGAAGATATTAGATAACATTTTATATTCATCAAATCGATAATTGGTTGCTACAACACATTTTTGTCTTTCTAGCTAATGGTGCTGAAAATTAGCTATTAATCATGGTTTGTAATAGTTAGGTTTGATCTCGTCATTGGCAAACGTGCCAACGATGAATTGATATTATGCATTTGACAACAACTAGTTCTTTCATACATCGTGCCGAAGTTTTGTATCGTTCATGTACTTGTATAATGTGGAGCTAGTTTTTGTTTTCCTAAGTCGTCATCAGTCTATTTTGATTTTTATTGGAATGATTTTTTTTTTATTATAATTTATTTATTTTGATAGTTAATTAACTCTGAATTTGAAAAGTTTTCACGATCAGCCTACAGTGTATGTGAAATTCAGGTAATCAAGTAAGTTTTAATTAGAGTAGCAATAGGAGACAATCTTACGTTTCTATAACCCTTTTTATAAGATAGATGAAGGTTTTATCAAAAACAAAAAAAGATAGACGAAGGTGTGCCATCAACATAAACTCTCAATTGTACGTAATAAGATATAGTATTTAAAAGAATACATCATGATTTTTTATTTTCCCACTAAAGTAAGTACGTAAAACTCTTTTTCCATATGTTTTCACTATGGAATAATGGTGAAATGTCATAAGAAAATTTGATTTCACCATAGTGTATCTTCTAACTGTATAACCATTAAACCATGCGTACCCTAACTAGGTTTTGTGATGGAAAAAGTACTAATCCGTGTTAATATATACTCCGATAGGCAATAGTGTTAGTTTTTAGGTCTGATTACGAATATGATTATGCTTAGCTATTTAAATTATCGGGATTGACTAGACAGGCCACTAATAAATTAAAAAATAGTAAGTGGGTCAGTCGATGCCCGATGGTCCTACCATGTTACAAGCACATGCAAGCCTTCGACGTTTAAGGCTCTCATGCGTTTTTCTGATTCGTCACTTTCCTGGCCCCTTTATACATCCTATTAGTTACTCTTCTGTGTCTGTATATTGTATGTGTGTGTATATGCCTATAACGTAATCAACTTTTTTTTTTTTCGAAAATTGTTTATAACGTAATCAACCTAACATAGCCATATTTAGATTACTTCCTAACTCTAAAAACGTAGAAATGTACGTATTTTGATTTTCGGCAGAACAAACAAGTTTTTTTTTTGTAAAAACTGCTGACTGTTTCGCGAATTTAGGTTCCCTTTTAAGATGTTGACAGAAAAAAGGATTACTTTTACGAAAAATTTAGATGCCGTCAGTAACTCGGTAACTAACATATCATAAAAACGTATCAATCTATCAAATACATTTGTAAGTTAATAAGGCTCGTTTTATAAACTGAAAACTGACGATTGTACTTCACATCAATGTTATTTTATGTGAAGTAGTCAAATTTGCGAATTTGCATGCAAATAGTCTACATCACTTATTAATTTATCGACTTACAAAAATCACTATGACTAAATTCAAAATAAAAATTCATCAAGATTTTTTTTTATGTGATTAGCCAACAAAAGCTCTTATGTATGGGCAGTATGGCATAGACTAGTTAATTTGGTATATAACAAAAACATGAGACAAATTAAGTAAATGTAATTGATAGACGTCTAATTAGATAAATGGCAATGAAAAAAAATTAAATATTTTGTTGTTTTCGATTTTCATTTCATATAACTAGGTGGTTTTTTTTCTGTAACATGTTATTTTTTAATAAACATATTTAATTAAACACAAATCAAAAATAAAACAAAAAAAATTATATTAGATGCAGATAGTTAAAAAAAAGTAAAATCTTCTAAGATATTAGATGCAGATACTTTAACCTGTCTCAAATGATTGTCATCTCATCAGCTACTTACTGTATGATTCTATTTTAGATCGATAGTGGGATTAGCTTTGCTTTTGAAAACTACCATCTTTTTGGGTAAGATGTTCTTGACAAAGAATCTTTAAGTGGTTGAGTTCGTTTATTTAATAGCTAAAGGTTACTCTCATCACTCATCAGTGTACACATTTTAGCTACTATATATGAAATTAATCGGACAATAGCTAGTAAGATTTTGAATGGTTTATATAAGCTTTTCGTTACAATCATTTCTTTAATTACAGTCATGATTAGGATATCTACAGAACTACCACATAACTTAATTTCAAATATTCGACTACAGTAATAGCCAGTGAGATACTCGTCTATCTAGAAGCTGGATAAGGGCAAGAAACTATTAAAGCAAAAAACTGTTGAATTGTATCCACAAAAAGATCACGAGGGGTCTATCCAAAATGTACCAAAAGAAAAACTTAAGGGGCCAGTACACTTTAAGTAACCAAACCATCACAAGGGTTTTGTCTACTAGTTGCCCCAAAAACTGTTGGGACTGTCCATAAATACGTGCCTGAAGAAGGGTCATTGTCGAAAGAGAACGTCATTTCAGTGACCCAGCCGACACAAGATAAATAAACTTCAAGTGCTCTTAAGCTTTTCTGGAGATATAGTTAAGAAATTCTCATGTGAGTATTTAATTTTGTTGTTTGGTAGATAGGGTACCTTCTAAGTGGCCTTAACATGACAAGTTCGCTTTCATGTTAATATGCGTCTTGACCCGATTCAAACACGTAGCCCTGTTTTATTTTTAAGCTCAAGTGAGATTTTTCATTATCTTTATCATGTTCTGATGAAATTATGTTGGTTTTGTAGCAGTTGAATTCTAGTGCGGTTTAAGATGAGTTAAAAAGAAAAAAAGTGAATCCGGACATTAGGGTTCTTATGGGAGTCTTAAGAAACTTGAAGCAGAAGTAATCTGGAACTGTGAAAGTAGCCAACAAACAGACATTTCATACAATTTAAATTTACTGAGAAAATAGATCTGCAAAACAAAAACACTTTCTGGTCTGGTTCAAGGCAAATCCAAATTCAAATTCAAATTCAACCACCATATACAGGGATGATTGAAGAAGCAACTAGGGAAGCAAGAGAACATAAAGAAACATAAAAAAGGATCTGGTTATATGAATCAGGAAACAGAGAAAATCAGACAAGTTAAAACACCTGTGGTCTCTAAAGTTGAAACCCCAAAACCCCCCCAAAAAGAAACCAGTTTTACAGGATAAAAAATGAATCAGACGGTCACGAGGATGTTACCTTTTAGCTAAAAATTTCAAGGGAGAGCAAAAGAATAGGTTTATCGACAAAGCGGAATCTTGAAAAAGCAGCCTCACATGGTGCTGCTGCTTTCACTGACGGTGTCAGACCTACCAAAGTTCGAGCCTCTACCACAGCTGCTAATGTCAAGCCCCTGTAACCGGCCAAGATGGTCTTCATGCATTGCCTCTGAAAAGGAATGAGATTGAGCCGAGGAGTTAGAAGTAGCGTGATGCATAAGCTGATGAGCGGTGGGAGGGTTTGGGCGAGAGCATGTGTTCTGGTTTTGGTTGTTGTTGGGCTGGAAGAGATGAAACTGGTGAGTCATCTGTTGCAGGTTCTGAGCATCGGTTTGTTGCTGATGATGTTGAAAGAAGGATTGTTGTGGTTGCTGCTGATATTGCATGTGTGCCATTCCGAGGTTATAAGCATCAGCGGGTGATACTTCTCCTGTGGCGAATTTCAGCCTCTCAACTTCCTTTTTCAGTTGCTCGTTCAGTGCTGTGTAGGGAAGACTTTATGGATAAATTACACTAAAACACAAATGATCATATAAAAGGAGGGAAAGAGAGATTAATACACATACCATCCCGCAACTTAGCTTGTTGTTCCATGACCTGTAAACGAAGCTTGAGCTCTGTATTCTCCGATGACAAACCAGTTGTGTCTCTCTGTAAGAAGAAAGGTATTAGGCAGTAGATTAGAAACTGAGTGCTACTGCAGTAACTGCAAAATGTGCAAAGAAGGAGAGTGTTACTGCAAATGCAGTATTGAATTTTGTCATAAGAAACCTGGAACAAAGACAATTGTGCTGAAAGAGTAGTGGCTTCAGTTTGCAAGGTCTGAACTTTCCTCTCAAGCTCCAAGATATACCGAGCTTTCCTCTCTTTTGAACGAGCAGCAGACTGTCGATTAGCAATTATTCTGCACAGAGTGCACGAGCCAGGATTAGACAATTGGAGTATCAATTAATAGAGAATGCTGAATGTTTCCACTCTATGATGTAGAGAAGGCTCTCTCACCACGGACATTTTTGTTACAATAAGTCACAAGAACATGTCATGCAATTAACACTTATCTCCAAGATTACAGGGATCAGCCTTATTCCTATTGAGACAGATCAGATCCCAAACAAAGCTAAATCCCAAACTTTTCCTAACCAAAGCCACTCGAAACTATAACTTTCAATTCCAAACAGTTGGATACTAAAAAGGGAATAGTGAAAAGGGGATTATCTAGAAAGTTTGAATGCTAAGACTTGAAACTTATTCAAGCCATAGGAGAATGTACCACACAAAAAAGTCATCATTAGATAGGCTCTCTAACCAAACAGGACTTGAAAAACAAGCTGGAACCGAGCAATGAAACAAAAGCTAGTCCAAAAGAATTTAGTTGGGGGCCAACAAATCATCATGAAAGAGACGCATTCCCACAGAATTCAACTTGGGATTTAAACAAAAGAAGCATACTTATGGGTCCCTCATAATCTCTCTCTCAGCAGGAAAGACCTAAAAGAAAGGAAAAAAAGCAGCATAGTAGAAGCATACTAAATTTCGTTAAAATCAGTTATCGTTGAGATTCGAGCTCAGAGTCAAAAGAAAGGTGATGTAACACGTAACCAAGAAAAATAAAAAAAAAGATCTCCAAAAGAACACCTAAATGCATCACATCAACATCAAAAGATACATACATATTCATCAAAAAAGGTCATAAAGAAACTGCCTTTTCTTCCCGCGAATTGTAAACAAAGGCATAAAACTGTTGTTAACGATCTAACAGGAACTAAATCACATAAAATGCTCGACTTATTGGGATTAAAGATGAAACCTTTTAGCTCTCTTGGGGTCGACGACCCAAAGCTCAGCGAGTTTATCAGGAGCCATAGCTTTCTTAGCCTCGATTGATTCCAAAGTGGAAGAGCCATCAACGGAGAGGCTGTGTCTGTGTCTAGGTCTCGAATTCCCAGCCTCATCTCTCCCCACGCCTCCATTTTCAGCGGAGAAAGGGTTCTCGGACCTAGGAGCTGATGGACCAGCCGAATCGGATGCGGATCCGGATCCGGATCCAAGTTTCTCAATGTCCATGTATGAGCAGAAGAGGTCATCTTCGGATCCAAGCTCGTCGAATCCTCCGAATGGCTCAGAGAGATCCAGATCTTCAGGGAGACGGAATTGAACCTCCGAATGTGCTCTCCGGTGGTACGGACCACGAAATGGAGCCGACGTCGGAACTGTGGCCAAAGGCTGGCATTGTGGGAGATTGCTCTGGTTTGATTTTGTGTTCGAAGGATCCTCCATATCTGGATCGTCCTTCTTCTCTCTCTCTCTGTTTCGCGCCCTCTCTTCCTCTGTCTATCTGTCGGAATCGGACAGCGAAAGAGAGAGAGATTCAGATTTCACGTTTTGTGTCCCAAGGCGATGCCCAAAAAGCCAAACAAAAAAACACGGAACAGCCTCCAAACGGCGTCGTTTGCACACCACTTTATTTATTAGTAATAGTTATGCAATTACTCAAATGTTTTTTTTTTGTTTTTGTACATTTGGAAGTAATTGAAATATATGGAATTATAATTTATATGTTTCTATGTATGTTAATCGCAATCATACCAAATTCACCATATTCAACAAGATATATTTTTTCTTTTATATTTTACTATATAATGTAACCACACAAAATCACGCATTAACTATTTAATACCATGGATACAGATTATTATGATACTGAATTTCAAAGTTATCTTTAAACATGTCTTATCCTGATTTAATTTGAAAATTTTGTGCATTGGATAACACAAAATTTGCATTATGGTACTGAGTTATTATGTGCCCATCTATATCTACTTTCACCTATATCAAAGCCGATTCAATCAATCTATATGTATTATGTATACATAAAATTCAGACTAACATGTAAGTGTAACTTACTATTTTAACACCATTGTTACATGTAAAATGCTTATTAAAACTTTACATAAATAATATAATCTATAAACTTAATATATTTTTATGACATCATAATCTTAATAATTAAATTCGTCGTATGTGAAGACAAAATAAATTAGATTCGTCGTAATTAAAATCTAATTAAAGACTAAAATATTATGATTCTATATGAATGAATATTTTTGTTCTTAGCATCTTTGGTAACTACTAAAATCTACAGAATGATGATATATAGATCTTTGATGCAGAAACTATAGTTAGGAGTAACAAGTTTTGCAAATGTGTGGTGTAAAATATGAACAAGTGAGTTTAGTGGAGTAAAGAAAAAAAAAACACACTTTACTACTAATTAGACAATTAACGAATTGACAATAGAGCCCTACTACTTGGGTGTTTCTGGAATATATAAAAGGCTCCAAGGTGAGCGGCCGAAAACGCAAGGAAGCTCTCCTTTATAACAAAAACCTTCACTTCCATTTTGAATTCAAAATCTTTTTCCTTGTGTCTCATCGATTTATCCCCAAACTTTCTGCATCTCACCTCACTCTCTCACAATTTCCCAACTCTAATCCTTTCTTCAAATCTCACTCTCTGGATTCATTTCTCTGTTCCCCAAATCCCTATTTGTATCGTTGTGTGTACCCCTTTCGAAGAAGAAACTGTTCGTTTTCGTTTATTTGGACTCTTTCCTGCGTAATTCAACATCTGGGTTTTCGGAAAAGAGAGATTTTTCTGGTGCGGAAATGGAGGAACAGAGAGGAATTTCCTCTGATGTTGCGTCGGAACCGGCATCGAATTCTGGGGTTTGGTTCCCGATGACTTTTGTTTATTCGTCAAATTAGCTGTTTTTCGTGGTAATGATTGCTATTTGTTAATGGGTTTGTGTTCTTGGTCTCTGGGTTTATCCCAATTTTTCCAGATTTCAAGCGAGAAGCGTAAAGGAAATGGATTAGAAGAGAAAGATGAATTAGGGTCTAAACGTGTAAAAGTGCGAGATCTGGATTCGGGTAATTCTTTCGATTTCTTCTACTTAAAAGAGCGGATATGCTTGAATTCGATTATTAGAAATGATCTTATCAATGATTTTTTGGGTAATTTGTTAAAACTTTATTGCTTTTTATACTTATGCTGCAGATGCTAAATCCGGTAATCTGCAATCTGATGGAAACACTGAAAAAATTGTCCAGAAACCAAAACTTAGTAGTGAACAGATGTCTGAAATACCTGTGCCTCCTGATGCTGAAGGTTTAGGAAGGCTAGTTAGAGAAAAGGATATTTTGGCTAAAGATAGAAAGCCTTCCACAGTTGTTGAGACGAGCACTTGCTTGCCTAAGGCCACCTCAATCTCTACAGATGATGATAGATGTGTTGCTAAATCTGGAAAACAGGCTTTGCTTGAGAATCATACTGCAAAAGCTGATAGTAACTGTGAGTCGAGAGGAGGAAAAGTTGATGTTGTTTCAAAGAATAGCAGCCTCTTGAAACCGAGGGAGACTTCTGAAACTGTTGGAAGTCCACGTGAAGCAGCAGAGCCTTCGCTCTCAGTTCCTATTGGCGAAAAAGTAGGTCCTTTTCAGATGTGTAGTGCAGCGGGTTCTTTGGGTGAGTCAGATTCGATGCGGCGATGGATGGAAATGAAGCGTAATGGTTTTCTCTCAGGCCCTTTGGGTGGAGTTGCAGCACCGAGTTCTGCAGTAGTGAGTACACCTGTTGAAGTACCTGCGCAAAAGCAACAAAAGAATAAGCGGAGAGGCGATTCTCTTAAAAAGAGAAACGAGGTCCCTAGGAGGGAACAACAGCAGGTAGATAGGTTTGCGAATGTTACCGCACCAAGTGGATTGCTGACGGAATTGAACCCGGGAATCATTAACAATGTCAGGTCTAAGAAACAGGTCTGCTCAATTATTAAAGCTTTGATTCGAAATACTAATGACGATGCTACCGTGGGGGAAAGACATTCCAATTTGAATGTAAGAGGTATCTATCGTTCTCATATACCTCGTTAAGATGTCATGTTAGCCAATTCAGACCAGAAACGAGAACATTCACAATCAATGTTTGATCACTCTGTTTACCCTGGAATTTCAGAGTCAATCAGAGAAGATAGGGCATTAGCCTTTAAGTTACCATCTGCGGGGGTATCTGATAATGCCAATTCCATTACAAACCCGGAACAAGCCACGGCTCTTGCTGTCGAAGGTCAGTGCCTTTTATCATGTTTCAGATCGCCTCGAGTAAACGTTTCCTCAATCTTCTAAATATGTCTGAAGTAATAAGTGGTTTAAGTCATATGGCGTAAAATGAAGACTTTTGTCAATAAACGGTTTTCTGATTAAAGTCTAGAAGTGGCAGAAGAATAGATGTTAGGTATTACTTTTTATGTGCATAATGATTAATTCATATGCAGAAGTGGAAACGGAAAGAAATGCTTAAAAGGAAAATGTTTGTTTGCTTTTTAGCTGCTACCGTAGCTTCCCAGTGGTTGGAATTTCTTCACCAAGACCTCAGCGGACGGCTTTCAGGTTTGTATTATACTTATTAAATATACCGCAGAGAGGCTTCTCGGGTTAATCAAGTTTTAGTGATCTGAGTGGGATCTTTTGCTGTTGTTGCAGCTGTGCAGGATAGTAGGAATAGAGTTCAAAATATATTGACTACCGAGTTAGCGCTTCTCGTTTCATCAAGAGAATCTTCTTCTAATTCAGAAAATACTCTTCAGATGGCGAATACAAGTACCTCTGGTGATGCTTCGTCTGATAAAGCAGTAACAGAGACGCATCAGAAAAGGTGGTCTGCAAAATTTGATCAGATTTACAAAGCTCTTTGTGATGAAGAGAGAGATTTGGTGCGTGCATATCCACTGCCTTCAAGTCAGAATGATTATAGCTAGAGTTTTGAAGCTCGAGGCGGTATTTAATATATTGATACTGTGGATTTGCAAAATTCTCAGGAACATTCGTTAAGCCAAGTGAAGGAAATGCAGTCACGATGCAACGAAGGTCTACGACAAATGGACGAGTTCTCGCCTTTCAGTTCCCAATCATCAGATTCAAGGTGAGGAAGTTAGACCAAACAGTCCTATGGAAGCAAAGTAAAAGACTGTTTAACCGATTTTCTTGTTATACAATACGTTTGCAGTTTTGGGAAAGACGGGAATCAGGAGACTAGTATGGCAGTTCAGGCAGCTGCAGCTTCCATTTTTTCGACCAGCAGTTTTCTTCTGTCGATGATGAAGCCGCCACCTCCTGGATCTTAATCCTTGTTATTTTTGGTTAAGTTTCCGACTAATCACACCGCCTATATTGTCTTTAAGTTAGCACTTTCGATGGTTGTTATCTTTAGTGTAAATAACAGGCGATTGATGTGTTTGTCGTTCGTGTATGTAACATTAGAAGCGACCTTTTTTTTATATAATGCTACAAAGTTGGCATTTACTTCAAATACACATTTTTGTTCTAGAAGAGCAAAGTTTCCTTGTATGAATGAAATATTGGACCTTACACAGAGAGTTGTTGTCTCGTTCCTATACCACACAATGAAGTGTAGTACATATCTAATCTCTCCTGAACGAAAAGTTACTGATGTTGATTTCTGCAGCCACAGGTCTTTGCTTTCTGTGAGTTAAAGCCAAGTCGGTGACATTTCAGCTACTGTAACCTTAGCAGGCGAATTGTCTGAAATCTTTGCAAGTGAGCAATGCTGCAACTTAATAGTCTCTGCATTGTCCACTGTTTTCACAACGTACCTGAAAATAGAAATCCATTTTGTGAGCTTTACATCTTATGGATGTAATGAGTGCAAAGATTAAGCAAGAGCGAAATGACTTAACCATCCATTTAAGCACTGTGTCATTATAACAGCCTTGCGTCCGACAAATCGTGGAGGCGTCCTTTTGTTTCCCTAAGCCATAGGAACTCTTTGTCTGTTACAGCATGAAAGAAGTATTTTCTAGATAGTGAATAAGTAACCTTAGTATGGTTGAAGATCTCAGACCTCTATGATAATATGATCTCCAACGGAGAAAGGAAACTGTATGCCTCGGCTACTCTTTGGAGTTTCAGTGATGTTTGGATTTGGAATACAGAAACTTCTCTTGTGCTGCAGATTCATAAGAAAGAAACTCTGCTTACCTGGTTTGTCATTGTAAATGGAAGATTATATGATAAACATGAATGAAAAAACAGACCTGATCCGACCTTTCTTTCCTTCGCTTCAGCGAGTGGATATGATCTGATTCTTCTTCTTGGCGGAAAGCATGAACTACAATTCTGAGAGCTGAACAAGCTCATAAACTTGATCAGGATAAAGAAGTTACTCTTGAAGAGATTTGAGTCTTTCGCTGAAACTAGTAATGTCTGTTAAACTCACACAGATTTGGCTTTTCTGATCCTTCTGAAGTAGGCTGGGAACATGTGAAACATGATTTCTGAAAACAAAAATTGCCAAAACTCAGATTATTAAGATTCACATATGAAAAAAGCAAGAAGATCTTAAGCGGATTGGTTGAGAGCCATTTACCATTCTTTTAACTTCTTTTAATCCCCCGGCTCCAAAAGAATGTCCACAAGGCAGTATGGTAGCATCATT
>OVAQ01000527.1:34628-49532 GCA_900406345.1 Erysimum cheiri
CTTTGGTTAACGGACATTTGCTTTTCCGCCGGAAAAATTCGAAAGGCGATCGATAGAGAGACGGAGGAAGCTGAGATAAAAAAAGGCAAGAACACAGAGAGGAGAGGACTACTAAAACGACGATGTGGGTGAGACATGAGAAGCACGCGGGTCCGCCGCCGCCGTAGCCATTACCATCTCTTCGCTTTTCCTAGAAACCGGCCGCCTCGGACAACTGAATTGCTCTACAACCGCCGGACGATTCACAGACCGAACTCTGTGAGAAGCCAAAACAGCCGCCTCTTCTTCTCCAGATTTCGCTCTCTTAAGCGGAATCGATCGCCGGTTTTTAGCCGGATTTCTTCATCGACGATTTCTGATTTTCCCGAACACATTTTTTCAATAACAAAAAATTGGAACCACTCACCACATGCCACGTGGCTCTAACATCCGACCCAATATACTTCTTGCGCAAGACCCGAATACAACCTCTGAATTTACTGTTTCATTACTTTTCCATTTTTTAATTGGGCCAAGAAGTCCAAACATATGCCGATAAAACTGCTATTAGTATAGATATAATTGGGTTTTATAGACACTCAAACAAATAAAACAGGCTTTTCTCGAAACGTTAAAAGCTTATGGAGCTATTTGCAAATATCCGTAATATATGATAAAACAATGATATTAATACCAGAAACCCTAGAGTTGGCTTCTGCTCCGCTTTCTCTTCTCTCTTACCAGTCTCTCTTATCACGGCTACAAAGGTTAGTCCTTAGTTTCGATTCAGTTCTCGCACAAGTGATTGGATCTCTACTGTTTTGTAATTGAATCTCATCGAATTGATCTAGGTTGGGATTTTCATCGAAGTTATCGAATCTTCTGCGCCGCGTATGTGTTTTTTGATTCTATGAGTTGAATTTAGGGTTTGAGATGAATACGCAAAAAGCTTCCTTCTTTTTCTGAGAGATATAATGGGTTTTTTTCGGATTAATGTGATCTCTTTAACAAAATCGATTCCTTTGTGTGTTTTCAGGCAAATTGAGAGTGTCCCTTTCGTGAGAACTTGTTTACAGCCTTGTTCGTCTGAAACATGGCGAATTTTGCCAAACCGGAGAATGCGTTGAAACGTGCTGATGGTAAGTTACGAATTGTTTAGTTTTCATGGTCGTTTTAGTCCCATTGATTTGGTTTAGAAGTGTGTGAATTGAGATTGTGTTGAATGTTTTTTGTGTAGAATTGATCAATGTTGGACAGAAACAAGATGCTCTTCAGGCGCTTCATGATCTCATTACGTCCAAGAGATACAGAGCTTGGCAGAAACCGCTTGAGAAGATCATGTTTAAGTATCTGGATCTTTGTGTTGACTTGAAGAGGGGTCGATTCGCTAAGGATGGATTGATTCAGTATCGTATTGTTTGTCAGCAAGTGAATGTCAGTTCCTTGGAGGAAGTTATCAAACACTTCCTACATCTTGCTACCGACAAAGCTGAGCAGGCTCGTTCTCAGGCAGATGCTTTGGAAGAGGCCCTTGATGTCGATGACCTTGAAGCTGATAGAAAGCCTGAGGATTTACAGCTGAGTATTGTCAGTGGTGAGAAGGGAAAAGATAGATCTGATCGGGAGTTGGTCACCCCATGGTTCAAGTTTTTGTGGGAGACATACAGGACGGTGCTTGAGATATTGCGAAACAACTCAAAGTTGGAAGCACTTTATGCGGTTAGTTTTCGTTTAGGATAAGCTTATTAGTGATACCTCTTATTTTAAGTTGATTGAGATTGAAGACTTGTACTTTATTATCTTGTAGATGACAGCACATAAAGCCTTCCAGTTCTGTAAGCAGTACAAGCGAACAACAGAGTTCCGTAGGCTTTGTGAAATTATAAGAAATCATTTGGCAAACCTGAACAAGTACAGAGACCAAAGGGACAGACCTGACTTATCAGCCCCTGAGAGCTTGCAACTGTATCTGGACACAAGATTTGATCAGTTGAAAGTTGCTACCGAGCTTGGACTTTGGCAGGTGTGTTTTTTTTTCTGTGTGTATTTTTCTGATGCTACCTTATCTTATATAAGATTTATTTTGGCAGCATATCCCTTATCCTCTCTTTACTCTCTTTCATTACTGCTGGAAATAGGTTAGTGTGGTTCTTGATGTATCCATCTTTTTGTTTTGTAGGAAGCTTTTCGCTCTGTTGAAGATATCTATGGATTAATGTGCATGGTCAAAAAAACGCCCAAGTCATCTTTGTTGATGGTTTATTATTCGAAGTTGACTGAGATCTTCTGGATTTCTTCTAGCCATCTTTATCATGCTTATGCATGGTTCAAGCTGTTTAGTCTGCAGAAAAATTTCAATAAGAATTTAAGCCAAAAGGATTTGCAGCTAATAGCATCATCTGTTGTTTTGGCGGCATTGTCCGTTCCTCCGTTTGATCGGGCTCAGAGTGCATCCCATATGGAACTTGAAAATGAGAAAGAACGCAATTTGAGGATGGCCAACCTCATAGGATTCAATCTTGAACCTAAATTTGAGGGCAGAGATATGGTAACTTAGGTTCTTATACTGTGTCATTATTATATTACGCCCTATAATTCTGGATTGTCATTTCTAATTCCATCCATTCCTTTTTCAGCTTTCCCGGTCAGCTCTTCTGTCTGAGTTGGTGAGTCTTTAGCAGCTACTGTACCTAGTCGATATTTCTTACCTGTGGTTTAGAATAGTTGTTGCCTTACATGAGTTTGATTTGGAGGCTGATTTCTATGCAACTAGGTTTCAAGAGGTGTTTTGAGTTGTGCATCTCAAGAGGTCAAAGATCTCTTCCATGTTTTGGAGCATGAATTTCACCCACTTGATCTTGGCTCCAAGATTCAGCCTTTGCTGGAAAAGATTTCCAAATCTGGTGGGAAACTGTCGTCAGCTCCTTCTTTACCAGAAGTGCAGCTTTCCCAATATGTTCCTTCTCTTGAGAAGCTTGCTACTCTGAGGCTGCTTCAGCAGGTAAAGAGTGCTCCTTGTTCTCTACTTTGTGGAGCAATATCCATTCAACCATTTTGGAATGGTCTGCTGGTTTACCCCTTTTTTTTCTACGTACTTAAAAATTCTATGCTGCAATCTTTTTTTTCAGGTGTCTAAGATTTATCAGACCATAAGAATTGAGAGTTTATCGCAGTTGGTACCCTTCTTCGAATTCTCAGTGGTAGAGAAGATATCCGTTGATGCTGTGAAGAACAATTTTGTTGCCATGAAAGTTGATCACATGAAGGGTGTTGTAATTTTTGGAAACTTGGTAAGCCTCTGTTGATATCATGTATATTATTGAGTAATAGAATTTTCTACTTATTGACTCTTTGGTATACTAATCTATACCATCAACTGTTTGTATATTAGGGTATTGAGTCTGATGGACTCAGAGATCATCTGGCTGTTTTTGCCGAGTCTTTGAGCAAAGTAAGAGCTATGCTGTACCCTGTCCCAAGTAAAGCATCAAAACTAGGTGGCATAATACCAAATTTAGCTGAGACTGTTGAGAAAGAGCACAAAAGACTGCTTGCTCGGAAATCAATCATTGAAAAGAGGAAGGAGGATCAAGAGCGTCAGCAACTAGAAATGGTAGGGTACTGCTCCATTGTGGTTTTCATACCTCTCCTTTTATGCAGTGTTGATTGATAACAATTCCTTGATTTGATGTTTGCTTTTAAAGGAACGTGAAGAGGAGCAGAAACGGCTTAAGCTTCAGAAGCTAACTGAGGAGGCAGAACAAAAGAGACTTGCGGCAGAGCTTGCAGAGAGAAGGAAACAAAGAATCCTTAGGGAGATAGAGGAGAAGGAACTAGAAGAAGCTCAGGCTTTGCTGGAGGACACAGAGAAGCGCATGAAAAAAGGGAAGAAGAAGCCGCTTTTAGATGGAGTAAGTTTATCAATACAAAATATGTTAGCTGTTATAGTTCACTGGTTAGCGTATTGCTAATATTGGTTGGGTTAAACTAATTGTAGGAGAAGGTGACAAAGCAAACTGTGATGGAGAGGGCCTTAACTGAGCAGCTCAAGGAAAGGCAGGAAATGGAGAAGAAACTCCAAAAACTTGCCAAAACCATGGATTATTTGGAAAGAGCAAAGAGAGAAGAGGCGGCTCCATTGATTGAAGCTGCATATCAGCGAAGACTGGTAGAGGAAAGGGAATTTTATGAGCGTGAGCAACAGGTAAAACCTTATTATTTTAGTAGTTTTTCTTTTCTTATAACTTGGTTCCGTGTTGGAAGTATATATGAGATCCTTAAAAGCTCTTCTCCTTTGCAGCGTGAAGTTGAACTCAGTAGAGAGCGTCATGAGAGTGACTTGAAGGAGAAGAACAGGTTGTCCAGAATGTTGGATACTAAGGTCAGTTTTGACATGTCAAGTTGTTTCTCTGAGTGCTTATCTCGATGTGTATCTCTTCTTTTATTGAATTCTTTAAATGTTCTCTTGTTTCTTTATTTATTCCTGCAACTTTTCTTTCCAGTCTACTTATAATAGAATCTTTCTGTGTCCAGGAAAAATTCCAAGCGCAAGTGATAAGTCGTAGACAAGCAGAGTTTGACAGAATAAGGACGGAGAGAGAGGAGCGTATCAGCCAAATAATCCGAGCCAGGAAGCAAGAAAGGGATATTAAGAGGAAGCAGCTATATTATTTATCAATTGAAGAAGAAAGGATTAAAAAGCAGCAGGAAGAAGAGGAAGCTCGCAAGCGTGAAGGTGTGGACTTGCTTCCAAAAATCCACATCATTTTACATTGATTTTGAAGTTTTTCTAATATAACCCCATGTTTCTGTTTCTATTCTTGGGTTTTACTCTAATGTAGATGCTGAGAGGCGCAAAAAGGAAGATGCTGAACGCAAAGCTAAGTGGGACGAAACTGCTGAAAAGCAAAGGCAAAGAGAGATAGAACTGGAGGAGAAAGCGAAGCTGAGCCGAGAAGCCCTGTTGAAGGGTACTGATGTACCACCTTCTCGCCCTGCAGAGCCTGCTGGAACTGCCTCTCCTGCTGCTACAGCACCGTCAACCGGTCCAGCCAAATATGTTCCTAAGTGGAAGCGCCAAACTACTGAGGCCTCAGCCCCAGCAGCAGTACCAACCGCAGCAGCAACACCATCAGAAACTGACCGCTGGTCCAACCGTGGACCGCCTCCAGGAGATGACCACTGGGTAAGCAGCAGAGGAGGAGGAGCGGCTCAGAACCCTGACCGGTGGACTAGTGGAAGGGAAAGAGCTGGACCTCCAGCTGAAGGAGGAGACCGTTGGGGTTCTGGTCCTAGAGGCAGTGACCGCCCAAGTGGTGGTGGTGATGCTTGGCGTGGCAGTGAAGAACGCCGGTCCACATTTGGAAGCTCCAGGCCAAGGCCAACACAGCGTTGAGTAATAATATTTTTTTTGGTCTCAATCTCCATGGGAATGAATGATAAGGTTATCTCTGGATTTTCAAATCACAACAACACTCCTCTTTAGTCCAAACCTGTCTTCTTCTACTTCTTTTGAAGATTTGCTCATCTTTTATATGCTTTTTTATGAAAGAATTTTATTAGACTCGTTTTTGCTCTACACACCCAGAGAGTTTGTACTTTCCTTTTTCGGTAATTTACCGTTTGGATCTTTTTTGTTCTTGTCTAATTTCTGCTGTAAAACCCTTTTGACATCCATAAGCTTCTTCTCATGTTGCAATTATTGTCATATTATTAGTTTAGTGCTAAGAACATTTAAGCAAAACCAAATTTACATTTAACAACATTTGTATCAAAAGTGATGATATTAATACAGCATCTTTATTCTTACCTTGGATCAAGGAACAATACAAATTAATAAGATTCTTTAGTGCCTTGATTTGAGAACAGAGCATGGGCAAAAGGTAAAGCTCTTCACGAGGGAAAAGAGAAGAAATTGAATCCACATAAACAATTTCACAAGAGTGTCTGTGTGATCATCATCTAGGGTTTCGTTTGTGATTTTTTTTTTTCAATTTTGAGGAAGAAAAAAAAAAAATGTGGCCTTTTTGGTGGAAAGGAGTATCTGGGTTCTCAGCTCGTTCCACAGCTGACGAAGTTACTCATGGAATCGATGGTACTGGTCTCACAGCTATCGTCACAGGTTCTCTTCTTCTTGTTCTTGAAGATGTTGTATAACTTTTTTATGATCTGGGTTTGTTTCAACTTTTACTTTTTCCACAGTTTAGTTTCTTGGTTTTGATTGTTGTATCTGTTATTGGATGAAAGGATTAAACTTTTTTAGGAATCTTTCAATCAGGCTTGTAAGAACATAGCTTGAAGTAAAAGAGAAGATTTTGGTTGATTCTTGATGTTTATTTGATTACAGGAGCATCAAGTGGTATTGGGGAAGAGACTACGCGTGTTCTTGCTCTTCGTGGTGTTCATGTTGTAATGGCGGTAAGGAAAATAGATTCTGGTAACCAAGTCAGAGAGAAGATACTTAAGGAAACACCTCAGGCTAAGATTGATGTAATGAAGTTAGATCTTAGCGCAATGGCTTCTGTTCGGAGCTTTGCATCAGAATACAAGTCTTTGAACCTTCCCTTGAATCTTCTCATGTAAAATCTCTAAGTTTACTTTGAGAAATCATCTAAGTCTTTTTAATTCAGTAATTGCTGGATTAGTGAATGTTAGTCGGCTTAATCTCAGTTCTTGTTTTTTGAAGCAATAATGCAGGGATTATGGCATGTCCCTTCACGCTTTCAAGCGACAACATTGAATTACAGTTTGCAACCAATCATCTGGGTAGTTTAATCAGAAGAACATATTAATCCTCCATTTTTTGCTTGTTTGTAGAGCTTTTGTTTCTTGTCATTGTTTCACATATTAGCATACAATCTTCGAAATATGATGAATAACATTTCAATATACAATTTTTCAGGTCACTTTCTGTTGACGAACCTTCTTTTGGAGACGATGAAGAAAACAGCTAATGAAAGCAATAGAGAAGGAAGAATTGTTATTGTATCGTCAGAAGGTCATCGATTTGCTTACGGGGAAGGTATTCGATTTGACAAAATAAATGACGAAGCAAGGTGATTGTTATGTGATATAGTATTATTCATTACTTTTGTTTTCAGTTTGTAATTAACTAATAACAAATTGCTCTCTACGTTTCTTTATAGTTACAATACTTTGCAAGCATATGGTCAGTCAAAGCTCTGTAACATATTGCACGCTACTGAGCTCGCTAGGCAATTCAAGGTAAAATAGTATTTCGCAGGCGATTCCCGTAAAATTTTAATCCATTCCAAAGGCCAAAGAGAGAGCTAAAGGAAGTAAGTTTTGTCTATCTTTGGTTTTTCTTAAAACAGGAACAGGGTGTGAATATCACTGCCAATTCACTTCATCCCGGATCCATTATGACCAATCTTTTACGCTACCACAGCTTCATAAATAGTAAATTCTATTGCTCAATATACTTACATTTCTGAGTTACCTTTGTTTTTCAAATACCGCATAGTTGGATTGACAATGGATTGTAAGCAACAATCCTAAAAATTTCGTCGTCTTGTAAGAATTCAGTTTGAATCTGCTCTGTAACTCATATCCTAGGTGATGTTTGATCCTGTATAGCTAGTATAAGGTGAACTCTGTCTTAATCTACGTATTTTCGCAATGTTGTTACCCTATTAAGCTTATCAGTGAATGTTTATGATCAAAACAATGGATGCATCAAAAGAACGAACCAGTAATCTCATGAATTTTTCCTCTTGTATGATGCAGCAATTGGTAATGCGGTGGGAAAGTATGTTCTCAAGAGTATTCCACAGGTCAGGTTTTGCTTCCTCTACCTCCAAGTTCATCGTCATGCTCAAACATTTAATCATTTGCCTCAACTCATACATATCTACATGTTTGTGTATGTGTTTTTTGATACGGTTGTTGCAGGGAGCGGCAACTACGTGTTACGCAGCATTACATCCGCAGCCAAAAGGAGTGAGTGGAGAATACTTGATGGATAACAACATATCTAACCCTAATTCTCAGGGTAAAGACAAAGATTTAGCCAAGAAACTATGGGAGTTTAGCATGAGCCTAACTGGTGAAGAAGAATCATAGAGATGTTTTAGCAAAGTCAGTCTTACATATAAGAAGAGATTTGGTTTAAATGTGGGACAATAAAAAGATACTTTGTATCAGTTTTAATAACATTTCTTATGGATTAAAAAGTTGGTTTCTCATTATCAATACAATATGTAGTTTTTTTCCTCGACATAGTTTCCTTAGTCCGTCAATAAGAGTAATTTTTAAAAATAAAAAAAAGTGCCCACACGCAGGATCGAACTACGGACCTTCAGTTTACAAGACTGACGCTCTACCACTGAGCTATACGGGCCATTTGACAACGTTCAAATGATGTTTTATATATTCTTGTGAAACGCAAGTAGAAAGCAATACAAAGGCTTGGAGATGAAGAAGATAACCATGTAAAGTAGAATCAAAGCAAGATTGATTATTGCTCATGAAAGAGTTTTATTAAATGCAATGAAAAATAAAAGGAAACAACTTTAGATTGTTACCGCTAACAACTTTAAATTTGATTTCATAAAAGAGAAAAAGTGGAGAGTTGCTCAAAGTGGCAACTCTCTACGTTACTTTATATTTATATTCTAAACACGGAATCTCTACTTGCTAAAACTTTAATTACACGTGCAACTGGACTTATCATGAGAGACTTTTTAGGACTTCTTATCAATCTTCTATTAAATATTACGGCGTATAATTTCTAAGAAATTTGAAACTTGGTTAATATTTAACAAATAATAATATACTTATGAGATTACATTATTTACGGGATTTTTCTCAGTAAGGCCTAAAATTTTCTCTAAATATTAGAGGATGTTAAAATGCAAAAATACTGAATAAAACATTCTGTCACATGAACATGAACAACTGTGGGATATTTGAACGCTTTTTTTACGGATCAATATAAACTGAAAGAATACTAAGGCTAATAAGAAGCCGTGGCAACCTTTTATGTTTCTCAAAGATTCAAAGGAGTCATAAAACAAAACATTCAAAAACAAAATAGATTCATCTTACAACTTGCAAGCCATTCATAACAAAAACACATAATTTTTTAAACGAATAAACAAAAACGCAATAAAAGATCTTATTTTATTAATAATTCTTACTCTCCCGACTATTAGTGTCCGCAAGCACTACGACTCGGACCAGAAACTAACTTACGACCCTCCTTGGACACTTTCTTCTCGTATTTTCCCGATCCATCTCCCAAACCTCCTCCAATAACGTCACTGCAGCCACGATATGGTACCATTGCCATTGAACTCGTCAAGTAAACAAACAAGAAGACCAAAACTTTAAAAAGCTTCTTCATCTCCAAATACTTAAATACCATAATCTCTTCTATTAAACCATATTAGGACTTAACGATTAACCATGCATATTTATAGGGTTTTTGTTTATGTTTTCAGTGTGAGTTAATGCATATTTAATGAATTGTGTTTAGTTCTATTGACTATATATTGGAATTAGAATGTTAGTTTCTTTAATTAGCGCTCTTTCATTTAATCATCTTGAGTTTGGCTCTTAAACTTCATTTAAATCATATATTTATATATAGTAGTATAATTTTCTAGTAAACAACTAAATATATTTTAATGGTGATCTCGAAAAATCTCTTACATAAGAAGATAGCATTTGAATATAGGGTGAGACTTGCAGACACCCTTTTTATAGACAAAAAGAAAGAAGAGAAAGTATGGTTTAACAACTAATTTATCATGAAGGAGAATACTTTGGAAAATGAGATACAAAAATACATTAGAATGTATTTGACTCTTTTTTTTGTGTGTCATCGGATGTATGTGACTCTTTAGGACTAGGGAGTGAATGAATACACTAAAAAGCTTAATAAATAAAGATATGAACTAATTTTTTTTTTTATTTTTTTTTTGGGAAAAGTCAAGAGCCGATATGATTACAAAAGTTACACCTTTTGCTAATTATTGGTTTTTTAAAAATGACAAAAACAAAGCTACAAACTCCTATACTTCTATTTTCAAAAGAAGGTTATGAGTTAAAGCTAATACAAAACATGAAAATCTTCCACTTCCTCACTCAAAGTCATAACACTGTCTGTTTTGAGAACAGATCATAGTCTCTGAACCAACTGTAGTGACAGCATCACGACCAAAACCGTTACCAACAGAACCAAAAGGTTCATCATCACCGTCACTGTCTATGTTTCTAGGAGTCACTCGGTTCTGATACCTTCTCTTGTTGATCAAGAACACATTGAAGTAGTAACTCACAAGTTGCTCTCTCTTCTTTCCTCCGAAACACCTTACTGCATTTTGCCAGAAAGACCGGGGATCCGAGATCATCATGTCCTTAAACCTCTTCTCTTCTCTATCTGTCCATCTCAGACACACTTCTTCGCCCATTTGATTGAATCTCCAATGAAGAAAGACAGTTCCAAGTTCACGTTTTAGCTCCATTCTCTTCTCTGCAATGTGGAATCTAATGCATTCGACAGAACCAGGGCGGAGTTTATCACAGCTGCAACTATCTGGCCTTTCTTTTCCAATGAGAGTAGTATCATCTAAAGCTTCTTCATTTCCTAATGGCCATAAACGGGTTCCTAACCATTTAGTATCGCTATCTAATCCGGATCCCGTCCATTCATCCACTTGAGCTTGGTAACGAGGTCCTATAGGCACATGCCTTATCGGGATGTCCAGTTTCTTTGGCTGTGTGATTGCATTTGAGTACACTTGTAAGTCTGTGGTTCCAGATGTTCCTGCAACAAGATCTGCTCCCGCGGGAATTATGGCCAGTTCTCTGCAATTGTTAGATCTTGACTTGTCTAGAGAGACCAAACATCCATCACAACCTAAGCTAGAATGGTGTTTGGATGAATGTGGGGGCCTTATGCCGTATCTTAACCTCCCTATCGACTTTCGCTCTCGCTCGTCATCATACATAGACGGATGCACAGTTTGGTGAGCCTGCAAGGGAACTATCATGAGTTAAGCTATCTCACAGGTAGAATAAGAAAGTATACTTAGACCAGCAGCAACAGTAGTTATATCATTCTAACACTATTTGCTAGTTGCTAAGTTAAGAGTACCGAAAAATTCCTGAATTCATCGATAAGTTTATAAGAAAGCGATATGATAAAAGACTTTAAAAGGCAAGAAAGAGTAAAAGGAAGTTTTTTCCAAGACAGTACCAGAAGTAGTGGAGAAGTTTGATATCTGCGTTGATCAGCATTTTCTCTCTGAACCAGTAAAGCATTTTTAGCTCTAGTCGCTTGGATCCAACACTCGTTTCCGGTATACTTTTTCCATTTTGAAAAGTGTGGTATAACTCCAATGGAAGGATCATCAGGACTTACTGCAACTGAAGTCAGCCACTTCAACATTCCCGGTAAATCTCTTTGCTTCTTCGAGGACAAATCCAAACCTTCTTCCTCAACACATACAACAGTCTCAACATTAAGAGGAACACAAGACATTTCTACTCTAAGTCTCTTCCTATTGACCCCTGACCCCGACTCTTCACAACCGAAAACCATATCTCTGTTACGTTTTTCACACTTCCCATTTCCCAACAAACCCTTGAAACCATTCCCTAGCTCATGCAACAAACCACCATAACACCCTTTCTTAACACTACCCTGATTATCCCCATTCACATTCCTCGATTTCTTCTCCACCGCCCATTTCTCCATCCGGTCCAAATACTTGGAGTAAATCAACTTCAAAGATGGAGACACTGAGCAATCAAATCCTAACTTCTCAGCCACTAATTCCCACAACCCTTTCCTAGACACAGAATCAAACCCTTCTCTCTCCCTCACCAACACAAACAGCTTAAACAAATCAATCTTTTCCCCATCACCAATAACTGCAGGGAGAGGCCTTTTATTACCCTCTTCCTCAAGAAAAACCAACAGAGCTTGATCAAACAATCTCTTTATCCTCTCTTCACATTCATCAATATTCTCAACCTTAACATCAATGTATGAACATGAACTATGATTAAAACTTGACCATCCTGCCATTAATGAACACTTGACTTCAATTCCCCCTCTTTCATCATCTAATTCAAGAAAGGTCTCTCCGATCCTTTCTATAAACCTAAGCCAACACAAACAAAAATAGATCTGTTGATTGAACATTCTCTGCAGTTAATTTCAAGAAATGGGTTCAAATCAAAACAAAACATAGATTATCCCAAAGTTTTGAGTTTTTAATGAACAATTTAAAAGATTCTTGATTTCTAATTTTTCGAATGTGTTGTTCTCTCTATTAGATTTTGAATTTACGGTTTTACCTGGGTATTTTTCAGCTTCATGGGTTTAACTCCGCCATTGTTGTTACAGAAGTGACAATAAATACTGGCAAAATTTTTGAGATCAATGGAAAAGACATGCAAGCACTAACCAAAGAAGCTTTTTGTCTGTTTTATCTTTAATTTTTATTTGTATTTGTAACAAAATCTGGGATTAATGAAAAAATTAAGATAAAAGAGAAAAACTAAATCTGAGATATATGAAAAATCATTTCGAGGTTTTTGTTTATATAGAGAGGTGTGAGTAGTGGTGATTTGAGATTATGCTAATCTAGGGTTTCTCAAAAGGGTATAATTTTTGAAAATGGACAAGAATCTATATTGTGTGGGTTGAAATTTTTTTAATTTTATCTTACTTTTCTTACATCATGTATTCATGGTTAATCCCTGTTTTGGTTATTTTCTATATGATATCTAGGATTCTGTGTTGTTCAATGGATATGAATTAGTCTACAACAAACTAATTAATGTCAAATATTGATTATTTTTCAAATGAAATATAAAAATACTTTGAACCATATAAATTCAGTTTTTTTTCCTTTATTTAGAGAACTCGGTGACTCATAGCGAGCCGGCAAACACAAAGATATTTATCAATTTTAAATTTTAGTGATTAGTTTTTTTTTGTTTAAATATTTTCACTTTCAAATATGTATGTTGAATTCAAATATTAGACATTTTGTGCAACATGATCCAAAACCATTTCAAACAACATATCAGTGTGTTCGTTTAATCAGATTGGTACGAAAAGCATTTAGAAGTTTCATCTATAAGATGTTAGTCTTTTACAAATATATGAAGAGGAGACTTAACATATGTCATTTGTTGCATGTGAGGCTTCCGTTTGGAAAACGAAGTCAGTGTACTTTTTCATCGAAATTGTTTTCAATTTCTTTTATTTGTTGCAATGGTTATCTTTAAATGGTTTTTATCATTTGATATATCATATATATTATATATTATGTAATACACTTCTAATATATATATATATATATTTGATTTGCCGAATTGAAAAAAAAAATACATTTTCTTCAACATGTTTTTGTTTGGTGTTTATTTGATTATGTAACTTGGTTTAGATCGAATAGCATGATATCTAATACTTAAAAAAATTATAGTTGTTTATTTGACTATGTAACTTTTTTTTTTTTTTTTTTTTTTTTTTTAANTTTTTTTGTTAAGAATGTAAATATTTCATTAAAAATGAAAACGGTTTGGTTTACAATCGATGACTATAAAACCTTGAAATGGTTCAATGTAACTTGTTTTTATGCATCCGCTTCCGATTCCATGCAAAATAAAATAAAATAGTTTTACATGAATAAACAATTTTGAAAGTTTAGTTTGCAGAAATAGATAGTTTTAAACTTACATTTACGTTTTTACAGAAACAGATAGTTTTAAACTTCATTTACGTTTTACATAATGTTTTTGAACAATACTTGTTTACTACGGTGGAACGAACTATCATTCCTTCCAAAGTTAGTACGATTGTGTACCCAAAAATCAAATTATTACGAGTTCAGTCTCTATGATGATCCTTCATTTCGGAATCACCTTCATGTTGTACTCAGTTTTTCATAATTGAATTTCAGTTTTTTCCTTAAACAATATTAAAATTATTGTTTCTCTGAATAAATTATGCTAACAAAATTAGTTTTAATCATCGCTGATTTTTAGAATTCTCGTCATTGTAAGTGAATTCCTGTTGCAATTCTCATTTTAACTTCAGGTTTATTCTCTTTTATTGAAGAACTTTTCATTCATCGTTTTTGCATACATCTTACATTGATCACATACGTACTTATAGCAAGATATTCTACTTCCTACAGTCTTACACTAACTCTCAAAACCACTAGATTAAGCACACTACTAGATATGATCATCACTAGTTTTAAGCTAAGATTATAAGCAAAAGGACTACTAATAAGTCTCTTACATATCTTTTTTTTTTTGGGCTGAAAGTCTCTTACATATCTAACCACTCCAAAACTCACTTATCTAACTAAACTTAGCTAACTTAGTTCTTCTTAGAACACACCAACATACTTCTACGAATGGGCTTCAACTAAACCCATCTAAAAACACTTTTCTTGTTGGGCTATAACCAAACCTTCAAGGCCCAAAAAACTTCTTAACCCACAAGGCCACAACACAAAACCTTCTTTTATTTGTTGACTTCTCCTTCCCCTTTGTTGACCTCTCTTTTTCGATTCTTCTTCTTCTTCTTCTTTAGATTCCAGGTTTCCTTGCATCAATCACCTTTTCTTTTTCTTGATCTTTGTTTCCTTCTCACAGATGTTGTTTACCTTCTTTGCAGGGTCAATCCAAGAGAGGTTCATCTCTATGATATTAATTAATCCTTCATTTCTGAATTAGGACTTTGGCTAATCATCTAAATATCTTTGAATAAGTTGCATGGGAAACCAAAAAATCTAAGCCTGAGAAAAATGGTTGAGCAAGAATTGACCAAAGCAAGAGCTTTGGTTCTCAAAGCAGCTTCTAATCGTAACACTACAGTGTTCAACATTGATCTTCCTGTTGGGAATGTCCTGGAATCATTCCTGTACTTACTCTAGA
>OVAQ01000528.1:3603-30247 GCA_900406345.1 Erysimum cheiri
CAAAAAAAAAAAAATGTTGATCATTAAGACGGGTCGCTATAGTTAAGATAGATTGGAATATTAGGNGATACTATAGTTAAGATTGCTTGATCTTATTTGGAATTTGCGAATAATTCGGCTATTTAATAATTAATGTTGATTTATAATCTCATTTTGAATTTTTCGATTATTTAGGGAAGTTAATGTCGACTGATTTAGTGTTTCCTAAATATATGGGATATTAACATTTATTCCCTTTATTGTTAGATTTATTTTAGGTATTATATATGAGCAAAAAACGTCCACCAATAGGAGATAACCACTTGGAAATGTCCATGATCCGATTTCACTATCAACGATCCGAATTCAATATACCCGGGTTACAAAATGATCTGCGCGTCTATGTATTATGGATGGACGATTTTGCCCTTTTTTAATTTTTTTGTTTGTTCTTCATAATGATTTAATACATGTAATTTTCGTTTAATACCATGGATATTTACGTCAGTTACTTTTAAATGTCTGCGCGATTAATAGTATAGATTACGCTCAGAGCATGATTGTAAAGGGGGCCATTCCCGAGATTAGAGCAGCTTTTTCGGATTTAACAATTGATTTTGTAATGATAAAAAGACTCTTTTTATTCATTACTACTCATATTTCTTTTTTACTTATTTAATTAATTAATTATGTATATTGTTTTACTTTAGAGCAATTAGCAACTATCTGTTCATTAAACCGCATTAAGTAAGTTTCTTAGAATAATTTTTAGAAAAACAACATGTCAATAGTAAAAGGAGTAGTGAAATGATAAAATAATATGAGATCACGACTTATGAAAAATATAAGAATAGTATTACTTGGTTTGTTGATTGACAAAAGAAAATTAGAATAAATAAGAATAATTAAAACCAAAACAGAAATAAGAATAACATGTCACATGAAAACCTTCAAAAAAATATGAAAATAATCATAGAGAAAGGAAGATCTTGAAGAATCTATAGGAGCCATAAAATAATATTAATTCATCCATTTTATTTCATTTCATTATATACAAAAATGATTGGCAAATTAGAACTCCATAGATCTTCCAAGATCTTGTGAAACTAACTCCCATACATTACTCTGACTAGCACTATACCTAAAATGCATATATTATATATACACTATACAATTAGTGCTGCAATAATGGAACAAAACCTCATAAACTTCAAAATGGAATATATGGTTGCTTTATTTTGTATTTTTCTCTAGATCGTAATAAATATATGGATTTTATCTACATAATGTATAGTTTTGTGAGAGAGTTTCAAAACAGGAAATCTTAATAAAGATTATATGCACCAAAAACTTGGCAACTAAGGGATCATGTTTTTTACAAGATAAGGAAAAATAACAGCATTATAACAGTTTTTTTAATAAAACCAATTGGTACCATGTTTCCAAATGTTATTGTTTTATGTTTTTTTGTCAAGTAGAAGGAGCATATCTCATGTGTGATCGTTTTGAAACATTTGACAGCTTAATTGGTCTGAAAGTTTTGATCTCTGAACTGTTAGAGATTATAGTTGATATCTTTGTTGGTTAAGTCTTATATGTCTAGTTATATGATAATTTATGCTAATCAAAATAGCTATCAAAGTAACTAAAAAAGCAGAAACTATATTTTAATATCGAAAAATAAATAGTTTGTAACAACTATCGATGTTTGATCAAACAAATCTTTTGAATTTGACGAAGGGATGTTCATATAAACCATAACATAGAAGCTTATGATCCGATTCAATTGTATGAAGAATTTGTAAGTTAGATCGAGATTTTCTTTCTGTGTATTTTATCTCAATTATGGACCAATATATAATTAGTTGAGCTAGAGAGTTAAGATTTTTAGTCTACAACTAAAATTATACTCCCTCCGTTCCTTAATATATGACTTTTGTTGAAAATATTTGGTTTAAAAAATATGGATTTTCTCACATTTTTATGTACAATTATTAATGATAAATTATAGAATTCAAGAAAAATAACTAAACATTATTGGGTTAGAGTTGTTGGAAATTATAAATTGTAAAAAATAATGTATTTTAATATGTTTGTTTATTATATCTGAAAAAATTAAAAAGTCATATAAAAAAGAACATAGGGAATATAACTAACGAGTGCCAATTCAAGAAATAACCAAATCTAAAATATCCATCATCAAAGTTTTAGTATTTTTCGGATGCAAAATTTAGTATATATAATAGTGTGTATTACCGACTACTAAAATTATACATTAAATGTAATTTTAAGAAAAAAACTGATTAGTAATATGAATTATTTTTGTCATAGATGAAGATGCATACTTTTTATGAAAATTACATCTTTCAAATTTTTATGTAGACTAATGATAAAATTTCCTATAAATATCATACAATATAATAATCAGATCCTAAAATATGACGTTAGTCAGTTCATATGATATTTCAAAATAATTAATTCTGAATATGAACTCATATTATTCTCTTCTTATGTAAGAAAAAAGTACAAGTTATAACTATACTATTGATATTACTACATAATTGATATGTAATCTTATAGGTATGATATGCTCAAAGTAGTTGAAACATTTTTATAACTGAAAAGTAAAACTAACTGAAATATATCGAGTTATTGGGTAGAAGATTCAAGATATAGTGTGCGTCATACCAATATCCTCGAAGTTGTCACATGCTATAGAATATGAATTTGTAATAAACTAATTAAGAAAATCATACTTAATAATTATACAAACTATTTGTCACACCAATTATCACACTCTTTGTATAACCAAAACACATGAAAAAGATTCTTGCCTACGTCGACGATTGTCAACAAGAAAATAATCATCGCAATATTGTACACAAACTTCGTAACTCTTTTTGTTAAAGAACAAATGTTCATATATGTACACACATATAAGAACTAATATTGTTCTTTTTTAAATCTCTGTTTTTAAATTTGACTAAAAATTAAGTTGGGGACACGTTTTAAGATGAACGATGAATATTTCTTATAACGAACCCACATAATATATGGGTAATATTACACACTTTAAATTGGAGAAAATATATTTTAACCGAATGTCTGAATAATATTGAGTAATATTACACACTTTAAACTTGAGTAAAGATATTTCGATCGAATGTCTGAACTACATCGATCATTGTAAACAATAAATTAACCCTATATGCAATCAATATAAAATTAAACAAAATTTAACCAATTAAATATAATTTATTTTGATACCGTGACAGGGCCATTGCACCTGGCGCAACTGAAGGTTTTTCATGTGGCAACCCAGGTTCGTAGTTTATTATACTTTGGGTTTGATATAATTAATTACATAACCTCCAATATCTAAATGGTACTATATTTTTGCTGAAAATAAAAAAGTGAAAAAACTTGAAACTAGGTACCGCCCAACTTCGAATGAAGAGACAGAGAAACCAATAGACTCAAAACCCAAGGACTTGTTATTTGTGGTCCTGGTTTTGATCATATTTAGCTGTAAACCGGAATTTAGGTAAACCGAAAGCTGGACCAAAGCTATTAATTATTTTTTTGTTTTGTTTAATTCAGATAACGGATTCAACAGATTAATCAAATATTAGATCGTCTAACCATTGTTGCATACCTTATATTATTTAATGAAAATGTGTATACGATACCTTCTTGTATGAAGAAAATGCGAACATTAATCTTCAGTACTATCAGTCATTTTTTTAAAGTGGTAGTTTACATCTGCATTTTTAAAAATGGTTATATTTGTTTAGTAATGTACAACATAAAACGACAATATAGCAACATTTATTTTCATATTGGCGTTAGATGATGAGTTTCGAAAAGATTCGGATTTAAATTTAAAGGCCGTGAAGATGAGGTTTTATTTATCTGTTTTCCTGCATACTAATTAGATGTTGATAACCGTGCGACATTTTTATTATGGATCAGTTCATATAATGTCGTAAAACTAGTATGATTTTTGGTGAAACCAAGAAAGATAAGAACGTCGTTTACATACATAAAAGATTATTTAAATTAATGGAAACATGTGGTTAGACTTAATGAGACGTGGTGGATGGTGATTAAGTTCAGGTCCATGGAAGAGAGTTTTCTTGCATGGTACATGACTTATATCAAAAATTCCACATGCTGTCCACATATAAACATTATGTGTCTCTATATATATTATTTATAAAAAATACTAATGTGGCCGAATCGGTATCAACCATGTTCTTGAATTCCCACATTATGGTAACCAACTAATGATTATAAAGTAAATTTTAAAATAAATGATTTATTCAATTAATAACCACTCTTTACTTAAGAGCTTCGATTTTTGACCCTTTTTCAGCTGTATTCTCTCTTTGTATTTGATCTTGTTTTGGGTCGTACGTAATTGACATGTTAGAATTAAAGTTATGGGAAATGCCACAGAGTTAGTGCAATTGATTTTTTTTGTTTACTTAGATGGAAAACAAGGTTTTTCCTGATATTTATTTTTGTGGTGTTAGTTATGATAACATTTGTCAGAAATGTTATTTTTAGATTTCTATCCAAAAGAATAGAAAATTTACTATATATGTACATGATTAGAATAGTTTTTTTTGTCTTTTTTTACTCTACATATGATATGACTATTACAACTTAATTAATATTGAAATCAGTACGTATATATATCATTGAGGTTAATTAAGCAGGTAGAATAATTATTTATGGTTTAGTTTTAGTTGGACCAGCCGCCATTCATCTAATTTTCCCCATGAAGAACTTATATACACGTATCATAACAAATTTTGGTATATTAATTATACAAAAATCGAGAGACTTTAAAATTTCAGTTTCTATTATCATTTCACAAGGAATTTTTTATCAAGATATTATTCCGGCTCTAGAAATAATGACTAATAAAGGAATATTCTTTACATTATGAATTGGTTTTATAATCGTCCGAGCTAGAACAAACGTAACACTAACAAGAGTGGATGGACATGAACCGAATGAAACTAAAAACTCTTTTTTTTTTTTTAAAGAATTATTTTATTTGGTCTATTAGTTAGAGAATCGAGATGAAGTTTGGAATGTCAAAAATTTGTCGACGTCCAAAAAGGATAATGCATGAACATTCATGAAGAGCCACGTCCTTTCATCCTCCGATCAACCCTTGAGATGCTCTAGGGACATTTGTTTACTTCTTAATCTCATTTTATTAGTTTTATTGCTTTAATCAAACTAATGTGCCACATGCTTATTCTTCGTATACTATACGTCCCGTGCATAACGGTATTTCTATTTGTCACGTGACATTGCATATGCTATATATAACTATATAAGTATTTTTTAAGGGCAATTCTCTAAAATATCATGGTTTTTGTTTGTAACTTGTAACTTGTAACTTACAAGAGTTTTTTTTTTTTGTTAAAATTGTAACTTACAAGAGTTACGTAAGGAGTTCGTCAGTAGAGACTGTCCATAGCTAAACACGATATTGAATCTGATTTAACCAAAGGTCAATTAAAGTCATTTGATTATGCCCATAACTAAAAGTTGGGCATGTGGGAAAAACATTGGACTTTCCCTAACTAGAAACTTAAATTTGTTACGCCTTTTTTTTTCTTAGAAATGTCAATGCAACTATTCAATTCCTAAGGAGCAAAATGAATATATAAATAAATAATTTCAAACACCACATCAAGCATCCCAAAACGATATTTTATTGGTTGGCACACAGAACCGACTTACGAAATGAGATAGACTTAAGCAATTGGGAATTAAAAGCTTCCGAAACATCTTTGCTTTTTGAGACGCATGAATACTAGATAATAGTAATTTTTTATTTTTTTTGTTTGTTTGATGAATTTATTTTGGTGAATGATGATACTTATTTTTCCTTTGTCCACATAGCAATATTCCGTTAAAACCATCTCCAATGGTTTTTCCTATTTTTACTTCTAAAATAGAGGAGATTTTTGCTTCAATGGATACCTCTATTTTTTCCTCTAAAAAAGAATATTCTATAAAGATTCTTTTTTTTTATTTTACTATTAATACCTTTTACTTATAAAAGTTGCAAAGTAACTCATTTATTTTTAATATTTGTGAAACTTTCATAAAATTATGATNATAAAGATTCTTTTTTTTTATTTTACTATTAATACCTTTTACTTATAAAAGTTGCAAAGTAACTCATTTATTTTTAATATTTGTGAAACTTTCATAAAATTATGATATTCTTTTTTTTAACATTCATAAATATTAATTAAAAATAATATTATGGTATGAATGAAAAATAGAATATATAATTTATTTATATTTAATAAGATTTTATATAAATTTTCTTTTGCAAATAATAGTCTCAAATTTTAGAATACTTTTTATACGAAAACATTTAAAATCAACTCAAAATATTATAATTTGTCAAAATTAACTTTATAATCAATTATCTTATCAATATAAATAAAATCATTAAAATATTATTTATTAATATTTTAAAATTTCGTTTTTATTATTAGATTATTTATATATATATTTTATTTATTGTGATCATAAATATAAAAAGTTAAAAGTTAAATGACCATTTTACAAATAAAAAGTTCAACTCTATAATAGAGGAAAAATAGAGTTCCTCTATATATATAGGCAAAAATAGAGATCTCTATTTTAGAGATGAAAATAGAGGTGGATTGGAGTGATTTTACTCTAAAATAGAGTTCAAAAGCAAATATAGAGGTGGGTTGGAGATGCCCTAAGTAACACTGTAACAGTCGCAAATAATTTCAAATAATTTTTTGATTACATATGTACTTTGGTATATGACTTGTGACTCATGATCCATTGCTGCAAATAAAACAAACATATAATTGCAAATAATTTTAGATTTATGGTGAAACTAGTGATACAAGTTGTAGTGGTCATACTATAATTAAATTGTCCGACCCATGATATGCCGTTTTTTAAATTTCTTAACCGCCACAACGTTGTAGTTTTGACTCAGAATATTCAATGATTCATGCATGAATATGTATATATTCATAGAGTCAGATGATAAACTAAACAACAGAAGCTTAAAGTCAACTAATATTTTATTCATCTTAAAGCATTCCTCACACTCGATCGTTATCAATTGAACCCGCGTCTTATTATTGAAGTTCCGACATATTTTCAGAGTTTTTAAATCTCTCATTCAATAATCGTCGAAACTTAAAAGTCAACCAATATTTATTATTTTGGGAGAAGATTGGTCCATTTGAGTAATGAACAATATTGATTATACATATTAGGAAGAAAAAACAAAAATGTAAACTTGAAATGTACCACGACCACGAGGGAGATGGTGTTACCATACCATATTGCAAGAAAAAAATATTACAAAGGTTTTCTTTTATGGTCCCGCTGGTTAGAAAAAATCAATATGGTCCTGGAAATTAAAGATCCAAGTGGACTCATTTTGAATAACTTCAATAAATATACCATGTAACTAATAGGAGTAGTTAAACTTCACCGGCCAAAAAAATGTAACTAATAGTTAAATACTATTTATTACAACTGTGACGTAAAATTTTGTTTGGGATACAAATTCTAATACACTTAAGTAAACCCTTTGACAAAAAGAAAAAAGTAAACGTATATTTAGGTCTGTTTCATCACTATTATACGTACTATACGAGGAAATATACTAATTTTAAATAAAAATATCTGTAAAAAGTTATTAAACAATTGTCACGTAATTCTATTATGAAACGTATATTTAGGTCATTACTCTATGTATATTTATAGTTATTGAAAATTAAGACTAACCCCCGATGAAGTTTTTATAAGCAATGTTACATACATGCATAGATAGTAAAAGTTGAGATAAAGATACTTAAATACATTAAAAAAATTTGCCAATATAAAATCTGATTGTTAATAATACTTCTGATGAGTTCTGACTATAAAAATGACCCGAATCATGCCCAGAACTTCGTGGATGTGGGTTCAGTCGAAGTTAATGGAGATCCTCGACTGCTCGAAGTAATTTATTTTATTAATTCTTATAATATTAATGATTGTATGTGGTAATTGATATTAATTTTGTAACTTCATATAAATGTATAATTGTGCGAGAAAAGAAGAAGAAACACGAACACATTTGACATTAAAAAAGACAAAAAAAAAGACAATTGTTGTGGTACGTTGTGAAGAGCAAAATGAGTTCCGAAACCACAAAAATTATCGTATGGAGCATCATCGTATTTATCATCATCTTGTTGGGGCTTGTATCGTGACGGTTTAGCTTAATATTACAAAAGAATGGCAATTGTGGTTGTTGTGGTACTGGTGATGCTTAGGTGAGTTAATAATTCTTCATATTACAAAAGAGATGGATGTACGTAGTATATATGCAGATGTTGATGAGAAGATATCTATGAACATTTATAATTAATAATAAATCTGGTAATTCTGAGTTTGTGAATTGTATATCACAAAAAAAAGGGCAACGATATAATAATATAGCAAATTATATCTTTTACCCACTTAAGTTGTTTCCTTTTGTACAAACCAAAACATGAGTTTATATCTTTTGCTATAACAATTGGTGCATTTCACCAAATCTACCAAAAATTAAAATTGAAGTTGAACCAAAAAGAAGAAAGGAGAAACTGCACAAGAAGAACAAAACATAGAGTTCCATGTCTCTTCTCTTTTTCTCCCAGCCAAAGCATAGACCTTAAGGAACTTCTGGGAGATCAGAAACAATGAATAACGAAGAAACAACAATCAATCAATGTCTAGCCGTAACGGTGATGAATGAAAAAAGAATCTGGAAATCTCATGCGACATTTTGTTCATCTTCATGCTCCTGCTTTTACTGGTGTGTTCTTGAAGGGACAGCTTCTTTTGATATCTTCAACACTATAGCAAGAAACTGAAAGCTGGGTTTTCTTCAAGTTCTTCAGCTGGTTTCATTTCCGCAAAGTCCTTCTCTTGCATTGAACTCGATAGATCATCGGCTGAGAAGGGAATGCTGAGCATGCAAAAAAATGGAAAATTGGTTTTGATCCTAAGCAGTTAAACAATGCTGCTGCACAGCAGATATAAAGAGTTTGGATTTAAGGTTATTTTCTTACCTAGAATCTTCATCTAACAAGAAGGCGCTGCTGTCTGCGTTGTTGGAATCCTCTGTCATAAGCACTCTCATTCTTGAAATCACCTGTTCATGAACATTAAGTTTTAGTAGAACTGTTCAGAGCAAAAGCATAAGAGCGGATAGAATGGGAGAAAGAGAGAGAGCTATTTCTGCAGAAAAGCGTACATCTGCGGATACACTTCTTGTGTTGTAGCTGTCATCCCAGTACAATGTACATATTCTGTAAAGTTGTTGGACACTAAGGATCTGCAAAATTGAACACAACATTCAAATTCAGAAACATATTCTTATGCATGTGCATAATATCTGTCTATTTTCAAGTGAAAGAGTCAGGCCGATGGAGGGACTCACAGGGCATAAATCATGTGCGATGTCATCGTACGAGATTCTGTATTTCTGATGGATGACCTGTTGGTAAATGCCAAGCCAAGAGACAATCATAAGAACCGCACAAACCTCTTACCACCAGACATAGGAATTGTGGAAAACAGAATAGACGATTTTTCTTATAATCAGACAAGTCTAAAGGAACATACCAAGAATCCAACAGCTTGCCTGATGTGTTTAAGTTCATCCCAGGAAGAGCCAGCATACTGCAATTTAAGAGGACATGTATAATAAGCAAATTGTGCTAAACGCGTAAATCGATCAGTAATTTCAAAAAAGTAGAAAGGGAGATTCACTAAGAAAATACTTCTTCTTTTGTTTCGGCGCACCATTCCTCTAACAATGCTAAACCAGATTTTACAAATTCTCCGTTGCTAAATGTACAACATTCTCGTCGCAAAAGAAGGCTACAGAAAAGAATGAACCCCGTTATATTAATGACTTGCATAGACATGCCTAGTAGATGAAAGACAATAAACCAACTCTCACCTGTTAAATAATTGGACATTGATGAATGAGAATGTCTGAATAAATATATTTTGGATAAGTACCGGAGGAACCTGAAAGTGGAAAGAACTATAAGAATTTCCAGACATTAAAGAGAAAGAAAACGTGACCGGAGAAGACAAGTTTCATGGATTTCCCATACAAAGTTCTCCTTTAGTGTGCTTAGAATAGCGTTTAAGCCTTCATTAATTCCCTTCCAGTGGTCTAGAGGAGAATCCTTTCCCATTGACTTTGCAGATCGTAACGAACGTCCTGTTGATGTTCGCGGTGCCTAAAGAGGACCGTTCACATCAGATCCCACCACATACATAGAAAGAAAAGAAGACTGATAGTATTAAAGGTAATGACAAGAATGATTTTATTTCTTAGCCGACCTGGATGCAAAGGGAAAGCAAAGTTTGCAACTCGTTTTTCAGGTTATCCCGAATCATTCCAAATATCTTTTCTACGTAAGCTGTAAGCTGCTGTTTGAAAAGCAAAGCTGGATCCTTGGCTACAACAGGGCGAATCACTGCAGCCGCTGCAGCTGCTGCTGCTGCAGAAGTCTCAGCAGAGGAAGGCGCTGAACGGAAACCCTGGTATTTAGAAGATAATGCTTCAGCAAAGTTTATTAATTTTGGAATAAAAATTTACTAACATAGACAAACAAAGGCATATATACCATGGCCATTCTTCCAAACAATGAAGTTGAAACAGGTGGTTTTTGTGGAGTGGCACCGGTCGCACAGGGTTTCAGACTTTGTTGGATCATGAACAACAAAGTTGAAGTATTGGACAACCAATACGCCAAATGGTCGTTGTCATCTTCATCCTGAAAGTAATGATCGTAACAACTCAATTGTGATTATTATATATGTATTCTACGTTTCAGAGGTAAGCAACACCAGAGTACCCTATTCAGATAATTGACGACAAAAAAAAGGGCATAATATCCCATCCTTGTGTAAGAATGTCTTAATTATAAAGACTTGACAAGTAATTCAGTACCTCGATAGCAGAACCAATCATTTGAACAAGACGATCAAACACACTAGTCCGTTCAGCTTCAAAGGATTTCCAATGAAGGAGGCATCTGTATATCGTAAATGCCGCTACAGGCTTCCCCTGGTTGAATCCAATATTATTTACTACGCAGTTGATAAGAGCATCAACATTTTCCTGTAGCAAGAAAAAATATCTCTCCTCAATAAAAAAGGCACATCCGACTAATCAGAAAACGACAGAATGGAGTAATTCAACTAAAAAACATACACGTTGACGATCCAAATGATATCTCCGAGTCTTTGCATCAGATTCTTGTTCTTGACTTCTTGCCAGTGTTTCATTCTCAGATCCCTGCAGAGATGTCTTTAGAGGACATACAAACAGATGGAACATAATTCAGGGAAAAAGAGAGAGAAAAGCAAGACAGGACTTACATTGAACGGACTTTCTTTGCTAGGAAAGTGACCATTTTGTGAGGCCTACAAGTAGGAGAGCAATACTTTAATTATCATGATTGTGTAGGCATCCAGGTATGTTTTGGTCAGATATACCTTAACTGGAGTCGGAGGGAGATGTCCTGATGTCTGTATGAGGGATTTCTGCCGCAATAATTTGTTTTCAGATTCCACATCCAAAATTTTTTCCTGAAGCCTGCAAATGAACATGTATAAAATATCTTTAATGTTGATTGCCAAAGGGATCTTTGTTGAATTCATTAAGAGACTAAAAGATGTATCGTGGGTACTCGTGCACAGCAGTTTTCAAATTGACAATTGTAGTTTCCGCCTCTAGAGCCTGCTTCAGCCTCTCCTCACTTATTTTGCTTGTCTCCTCGAATTTTTTCTGTGTTTCATCAATCTTCTGGTCCAGTGAACTTACCAGGGACTGAAACCAAAAGAGAAATAATGGAAATGTGAAACCTTCTTCAGATATTGCACAGCTTTGACATCCTTTATAGACTCAATGAAAGAAAAAAAAACAGAGCTAATTTCCTACCTTGAGCTTTTCATTTTCACTAGTTAGATTCTCCACTAGCTCTGTGTCAACTACAGGAACCTCCTGCAACACAGGAACAATTTCTGCCGTCTTTTTAGCAGCTTCCACTTCCTGTAAAAGCAAGGCTTTGGTTTCCTTGAATTCAAGTTGCATTTCCTCCAAAGCTGATCGTAGTTTTGCATTTTCTTGTGTTTTACTTTCTTCCATGTCCATCTGAATCGTTAACGCCATAAAAATAGATGACGGATATGTTAAATATCTGAACCCAGTTATTCCAGGAAAAGCTTTTGGAATGAATTCTTTTTAAGGATAAGAAGGAAACCAAAAGAGATAAAAGAGTTATCTATTAACTTACCCTCATGCGTTTCTCTAGCTGCAGTCTCCATGTGAGTTCTTCCACTTGCTTCTCAAGCTTATTCTTGGCAGCTTGAAGGGCTCCCGTTTCCTTTGCAGCCTGCACGAAATACAAAGGCATCATTGTTGCAATTATAAAATAACATCTTCACCCTAAATTTCGAAGACCCTCAAATGGAAAAGATAACTTCAGGCTGCTAGTAATCGCGTCAAAAGAGCCAACTCAATTATAAAACCTCACCTAATCCATTATGTAAGCTCATATATTCCCTCTATTTAAGCTCATTTTAAAACCAACACTATCTGAAGTGTTGTAATTGTCCTATACTATACTTAGAATGAGAACTGATACAGAAAAGAGGATACACATAGAAGTGAAGAGAAAGCTCACCGTCTTAAGTTTCCGCAGTTCTTGACGGGCTAACCTTGCTCTCCATGCACTTTGTGTTGTAATTGCTGCTTTCTTTAGCCTCTGGTAGTGCAACTTGGCCAGGAATTTGCGGCAATGGCTCTATCATATACAAAGAGAAAAAACTCAAAGTCATGAACTTCAAAACAATTTGGGACGAAGAAGGAAAGCCCACAACATCTAGTAGATAAACCAAAAAAGAAAAAAGAAAAACATGTAGTCTTTCACAATCTTTCACCAGAAACGTGTACAGCACCTGAATCATAATTGCAGCCTTGTTCTGCCTTTGGACTCGTAGCTCGTCACGAGAAGCCATACCACGAATTCCTGATTGAATGGAAACAGCAGCAAAATATAATTCTTTGTAAGACTTCTTAGCAAGGTGCATCCGTATGTTTCTCTGAATCTTCAAAACAGCATCCTCTCTGCGCAATCCCTCAAAGATATGCCGAGAAAGTTGACCTATATATCACGGAAAACAAAGCAGAGATTGAATAAATAGTAACATTTAGTAAAGCCGGATATTATTCTTCAAACTTTAAAGTACCTCTGCACACAGCCTGCATATTTATTGCAGCCTTGCGAAGCGTCGTAAAAGTTTTGCGGGACAAGTAGGAGCGGAATTTTCTCTGGATGCAACTGGCTGCTCTGCCTAAGACCTCATTCCTCCGAGCATCTAAGTCAGCCATCTGTCCCGCCCTGAGGAAAACCTTCGTCTTACCAATCTGAAAGAGCATCATAAAAGAAGGGTCAACCAGACGCTCTTCATCAGAATTTTAAACTTCGGCCACATTGCAAAGTATTCAAAATAAAGCGCTTCAAAAACGTACCTGGTATCCCTGGAGTGCAACTTTTTCAAGAAGTTTCTTGCAGGCAGCTACATCATCAGAACTGGAACGAGGCCAACCAAAAGTTAAAACGTTGTCAATAGCTACTTAAGTTTCCAAACTTTTAATAGAAGAGAGGGGAACCTCTTATTTAAAACTTCAGGTGCAAGGATGCTAAATCTGTCTAGGAATTCTTCAAATTTTTTTCTAGTAGGAAATCCAGCACAGCTAATCCTGATTGCCTCCATCACACCCTGAAAGATATGTATATTCAGAATTCAAAACTTGCATGTAACTATTACAAGCACGTCGTAAAGAACAAGCACGTTTGTTAGAATAAGATAATAGATGAAAATCCCACCCCACATCGTAGCTGTTGCAAAACATTTTGGTTCTCAAAGATCAAAGGCTTCAGAAGATTATTGGGCTTCACGCAACGAATATAGTGAGGCTCAGTAGTACTCAGCGTTTCAAGCAATGTCACCAATTGTTGCTGCATTAAGTAAGAAAGTAGCTTCAGTAGTCATGAGATTAAATAGATAACAATTTGCATAATACTACCTCATTTACTGCACCTTAAATCGTGAACCAATGGAAGAGAACTTTGACTTTTTGTTAGCATCTTCCGCAAGAAGAGGAAAGAGACATGCAACAAAGGCGCACCTCGAAGCATTTAGCAGAGCCTGATGCTCGGCAACAACATAATCTTTGTTCTTTTCGAGAAACTGTTCAGTCTGATAAGTGACCTGAAAATATGTTTCAGTACTTATTAGGGTATGAACAACTAGTTTTTAGGGCATTATTGAATTATAAATATTCAAACATCGAAGCAAGTGTATACTCACATCGCCAGCATAATGGCAAATTGTGAAGTCAGTACGAGCTAATTTTGGCTTACTAAAGTGCTTGTGATCTTTGAACGTTTGATACATCTTTTGAGCAAATGTTTCATGTGTTGATCTTGGGAACATGCTGCAAGATACAGATATGAAATTTGGATATGAAAGGAGAAAGAGACAACGCGTGATGAACAAAATTATTAATTCAAGTTCTTAGCCATACCAAGCCTCATCCAGGAGAGCAATGATACCACCCGGTTTCTGAGACATGACAAAACAATGATGAATAGTGTTTAATAAATAAATGTCAGTAAGATGTAGCAGATATAACATGGTGAAACTAGCGACCTTTTCAATAAGGTCCAAAATATCTTGATTATCTACAAACTCAATGTAGCTCCAATCAATTTCTTCTTTATTATATTCATCTTGTTCCATTTTGAAGACGTGCTGCCCAGAAAAAAAAAAACGTGGATCACTAGGGACAAATCAGGCTGAAGAATGGCAGCAATCTGAAGATGAACAAACCTGATTAAAATGTTGCTGAAGTTTCTCATTCGTCAAATTGATGCAAAATTGTTCAAAACTGCAAAGTGCATGCAAAATCCATTTGATATATTCACTTCACCTCCATTTCATAATATATATGTAAGAAAGGAGAGCATCAAATTTACCCTTTCCATCGCTTACTAAAACTAGAAATACATAGAGAACCAACAAACTAAACAACTGGACTATCATCTGAGACTTATTATGCTACCAGACCAAGTTCCATAGTATCCCTCTAAACTGGTTCCATTCCCTTATCAAACAAAAGGCATACCGCTTAAGCACCTGTTTGTCTTGAAACTTTCAAACCCATATATATCCAGCACTCCAATCAAATATTTTGAATCAGGATCTTGTCCAATTGAATTATTGATCTTGTTCACAATCCTGAAAGAGCAATAGAGCAAGTTAACAAAGTTTAACTAAAATAAGTTTGCAAATCTACAAAGGAAGAGGGATCCAGCTACCCAAATTTCGAATGTATTACGAGCAAACATACCAATCAAACAATCTTGAGTACACAGTTTTTGCCAATGCATCTCTGCTGAGTGCCGCAGATTCTGGATCCAGACATTTTGTAATGTTTTCATCACGTGTCACAATTACACGTTTACAAAGAGAATCTTCCAGTGCCTGCTCATCGCACCTGACGAAATCCAAGGAGTCAGAAATGACTTCTTTATTCAATGTTCAATGAACCACTTTCAGGAAGGGTTTCACATTTTAAAGTCATAGATAATCAATTAGTTACTCACATGAAAAGCTCGGCCGCGGTCTTCAGATGGTAGTAGGACGTCTCATCTTTTGGGGCTGATGAGTCTGCTTCTTTCCCTTTTCCAAATTCAACGTTACCAAGATGAAGAATAGCAGCCACAACTCGAAATATTGCTTCCTGACATAAAAATATATCCAAAGACACTCATATGTCGATACCATAATTTTTAGCTAAGGAATGACAAAAAAAAACTACCCGCTTGCCAAAGAAACAAAATATACTACCTGCTCCTCTGAATTTATCCCAACAACATCCATTGCCTTTCTAGTTTCACGATACTCCTTTGCATCATCCATTCTCTCCAACTCAATGCATTGAGATTGATTCAGGTAATGAAATTTTCTTGGATCAGCCAATTTCCATTTTTTTATGTCCTGATTTTTTTTTTTAACAATAAAAGGACAATGAGAAAAATCAGGGCAAGGATTTGGATGACACATCCTTAATGGAAGACTGCACAGTTTTGAAGATGCTTCCAACTGACTTTTAATAAATGTGACCGAACAGATACAAGCAATCGAGGTTAATTCTATTGAATATTAACATAGTTCGGAGTAAAGAGCAAAGTCTGATCCACGGCTATTAACAGATTCTGACGTCCCCAATGATAAGAACGCTTAGAAGTTCTGGGAAGCATTTTAAAAGGAGAGAGAACCCATATGTACCTCAGGAGGTGCAGCACAGAGCATGTAAAAGCAGTGATAGTTCCTCTCAGGATCTGAGACCTGGCAAACCCGTGATCTCTCTAGCAAATAAGTCCTGATAGCAGCTCCTGATATCCTTCCCCTTTGATCAAACTGAATCTCCACAAATTTACCAAATCGACTGCAACATTATAATGATCATGAACATGACTCAAAAGGTATATGGATATTCAACACAGAGAAAAAAATATATATATATGTACGCACACACACATGCATATGTATAGCTATATTTATACTATATACACCTTGAATTGTTGTTCCTAACGGTCTTTGCATTTCCAAATGCTTCCAGAACAGGGTTGGACTGCATACAAAAAAACATCAACATTTAAGAGTAATTTTCAAATCGACTTCAGCAAAACTTGACTTTGACAATCCAGAAAATCTATACTAAAAGGTATGCCATGGATAACCTCCAAAACTTTCTTTTCAACTGTCCTTCCTTCGGAAACAGCTCGACCTCCCATGTCTGCCAGATATTGCATGAGCAATTTAGTAGTCTCAGTTTTCCCTGCTCCACTTTCACCACTTACCAAGATTGATTGACTAATGCCCTGATTTTTCATTTGTCTAGCCCCAATGGAAACAAGCCAAAGAATGTCAAACAGGAAACAACCAGTACCAGCAAAAAGAAGACAACCCCATAATTACATGGCAAGCACCTGTAAGCTGCATCTGCAACTGCAAATGGGTGGGGGCTCAGTTCTCCAAAGCATGCACCTTTATATTGTTGCATCATATGGTTGTTGTAAAGATGTGGTAGTCTTCTAAAAGGGTTTACAGCAATCAGAATATTCCCTGTATAAGTCTGGAAGAATATATATATGAGCGCAAATTACTAACAAAGTGAAAGAAAATATTGACCTTCAAGAAGCTCCAGACAGCAGCGGAAGTTTAAATATATAAGCAAAACTCATTTGCAATGAATTCAATAGAATACTCACATATATTTCGTTGATATCAAATCTTGATTTCATATTTTGGAGAACTCCCGGTTCATGTAAATATGCTAGCCTTGTCATATCATCCACTCCAGAAGCTGGAGCTTCAACATCTTTTGGGTATGCATTTGAAAGTTTACAAGCCACCTGAAAATTTCCAATAATGTAACAAAGTCGCTTAAAGTAAACTTAATATGGGTATATATACACAAACAAACAAACGTGAAATTCCAAAGTTCAGAAGTTGATGCCTATATAATGATTCAAACTGGTTAAACATACCGTCTTCCCTGAGGTACATAGGACCTTAATATCATTTCCTTTAACCTCAATAACTTCACCATCGATCCACGCCACCTCTGGATCTTCCACCCAGACGCAAGAACCAATGTTAACTGTAGTACAAGCCTGCAAAACCAACAATTCAGCTATAGTGTGAGCATATTGCCTCCAAACTAGTAACAAGCCATATCTGCTACAACAAGAAACTAATAACTCTTCAAAATCAAAGTTACAACTAAAAACCAGACCAAATCAAATCATATCCCAAGAGCATCTAATGGGCGAACTACAGAAGCTCAGAACCTTGAACACCAAATCAAAAGATTCAGATGAAACTCAGAGGATCATATTCAAAATGGTAACGTGAGGTCCAGCTCAACCATTCTAGTAAATCAGTCTTGACACATCAAAATTCTGGTCAATCATGAATCAATGAAAAGTCTTATCATCCAATTTCTCGGATTTTACCAAAAAGTCTACATTCCCCAAGGATCAAGCCGTGCATGAAACCAATTTCGGAGCTCAAATAATCCAATTCGAAGAAATAGATCATTGAAAAATCATTCAACTTAAAACCAAAGAAATAAAATCTCCAATCAAAGTCCAACCACGGATCAGTCAGCTACTCATGAAAAGAGGAGAACAAATTCAATCATACGAAGAACACAATCGCCATAGAATCAACACACTCAGAAAGGTTAAAACTCCCTCTTGAATGTGAACGGAAATAAACCCAGAAAAAAGAAAACAAAGAAAAAAATACCATTTCCACGGAGATTTGATCAGATCAGAAACTATGAGCTTGCTTTTGGATCTAAACGCATGAGATTCCTCCGATAACAGATGATCGTCCACAAACTCAGACGGGGGCAAATGTCTGTATGTAACTTACGGCATGGAGGAGACGAACTCTGCAACTCCAAAACCCATAAATGATTCAATACAAAACAAAACTCCCAGAAATGCGATTGAATCCAATCAAAGTCTGAGAAGCTTAGAAACCTTCAAGCAAACAGAGATTATAAAAATTCAAATCGACTTGGAGAAGAAATCCTTGGGTTTTTTTTAATAGACGCTTTCGTTGTTTTTTTCTTTCTCTTATATATTAGTATAATTTTTCTTGTGTCTTTCTTCTCCGAATTCTTTGAGCATTAGTGATAAGTCAGTCGTCGAGCTTTTTACTCTCTCATTAAGGTAAGTAAGCGTTAATTTACAATTCAACTCCTACTCTTAATTAGTTAATCTATTAAATTATTTGTCCCCACACTCTTTTATTTTTCTTCTTATAACTCTAAATAGAAATATATAAACTTCCTCTTTTTATTATAATCTAAAGATTTTATACTATATCTAGATTAATCCCTGCTAGAAACCAGATATTCTTACCATTTTAAATGTTTACCATGCCAACTATGATTGTTATTGCTGTGGAAAAAAATGAATTATGGTTCCTAGAACTCTAGATGAATCTTTCAGCCATTAGATCATAATTAAATAATTAAAAACGTGTCAATTTACGTTTTGGTTTTGTTAATGGGAAAAATTATGGATAAATTAGCATCTTACAGATTATAATAATATATGAACAAGTGATAGTAAACAATGTAATCTTTGATCTTGTTGATGACCAAAAACAACACACAATGTAATCTTGTTTCAAGGAAAAATTAGACAATTTGCTGACCAGATCCAGAATATATATATATATAGTGTTTTTTTTATAGGAGAGTGTTAAATAAACCATGTTTATATATGGCGCCGGTCGAGAAGATGAAAAATATAGATAGGAAAAATGATTTCATCCTAGCTAATAATACAGTTTGCGTGGATTGATTATAGATGATTAGAAAAAACAAAAGTTACGTGCAAGACTGCTTCGTATCCTTTACTTCGAGGGGATGCATGGAAACAAAGAATTGGTACTTCCTAGTTCGTAGAGTTGTCACTTGTCAACATGGCAAGAAGGACATTTGAGGAATCCCAGTCGTGGTAATTATTTTTGTTTTCACTCAAAGGACTTGACAATATTTGACTGTAAGGTGAACACAACGGTCTACCGTCTACAATCACTCACTTGGTCAGCTATTATTGTCCGTTTACCATTGGACTGTTACCACTTCTTTTGACATAACATTTTACTTTTCTTACGGTTCACACGGCCGATCAGGCGATCATCTCGCCGTCGTCAAGCTCGATAAAGACACACCAAAGGGCTCCACATTACTGTCTTTAACATCGGCAAGTGGAGAGAGCAAGGGACGACACACGTAGACAATGGCGCGTGAGCGTGGCGATCCAGCTTTGACTTGGAGCAGTTGACGGCTGATATTATCAGCATGTAGCGTTAGGTGCAATCCTAGCCGTTGATAAATAAACGCATTTACGGACGCTATCAAGGTTGAAGCGGTCACATTGCTCTCTCCACTTGCCGATGAATAACACCACTTCATAGATGTTTAATAATTAGACCAAAAAAAGTCAAACCTAACCAGAATATTATTTGACACCAAGTCCTTGGAGTAAAGTGGGGCAATGGAGTAAAGTGACTCAAATGTTGACCAAGGAACACAGAGAGTGTCAAACCAGAAAGGGTACAAGTCTAGGATCTGTACGGCGAGGAAGACCCGTGCGAGCTCCCAAAGCTCGACAACTGCAACCAGCCTGCAAATACAAAGCAATCATTACAAAGATCGGGAGGAAAATGTTATGTAGGTGAAGGTGATGGTTCAATGATGCTATAAAAACATTGGAAATAATGGCCAATTATATGAGTCCCAGTCTAATGGCAACCAAGGAATTCACGTGGCATCTCAAAACTTCGAGATTAGTCTAGGTTTTGGCTTAGGATTAGGAAACCCGGTTATCCGAAACCAATCCCAAGATTCACATGATCTATATGTAATGTTGAACTTTCGTATACATTGGTGAAAACAAAACAGAGAGGTTTGGTTTAGAGGAGTTACCACTTGAGCAGCAAATGGTAACATTTTCTCTGGGGGCATGCCAGCGCATATGGCTACAAATCAAGGAAACAAGTAGAGGTCGGTCAGTATTGGGTTTTGAGTTCTGTTTTCTCAGGTAGTGTACAAGAATCTTTGAAATCTTTTACCATATAGAACCGCTCCTATGAATGCATCGCCAGCACCGGTGGTGTCAAGAAGCTCTTCTGGAGGAATTTTCTCTGCTGTTCCTAGAAACAACCTTCCACTCACTGTTCCTATCCCGTCGGCCTTCAACGTTGTTGTCTCCTGCACGAAAAAAATGTGTGTGGATGGTTGGATTGTCTTTATATGAGTGAGGAGTTCTTTAGGAGCTAGAACGTGTAGTTACCGATGAAACGCATGTTGGAAATGTTGTGGTTGAGTCTTTTCTATTCTTCAGTGTCTCCACCAAGCTCTCGATGTCCGTCTCTTCAGATTTTAATACTTCTGCTAAACTCGACAAAGCCAAAGGATGTTCATGACCAGGGAAAAGGATCATGTAAAAGTTTTAATTTCTAGTGAGTGACATGAAGTCTCGGGTTTTGTACCTTTTGAAGCTCTTTGAAGCATTAAGCATCCTTCTTCACCTAAGGTCACAATCACAAATTTCAGTTTTGGCAATCTCAACAACATAGAAATGAGTGCACCGGGAGTTGAAGACGCCACTGTCCATGCCTGTAAGATGCGAGAGACATAACGGCCAGCCTTAAATGCTGAGAAAAGATTCCGGCAAACAAACAAAGAAATAAACTAGGACTAATTTGCCTGAGGGAATTTTGCTGTGCAGACAACATAATCGGCAAATTGCAAGAGATCATCTAATCCATCTCTTTTCTTCTCTGCATCAACTAGAATAGGTATATTCTTGCGACCTGCCTGCTCTGGATAAACGCAACAAGCACAAGAGGAAATGAACATGTAGGTTTCGTTGCATATTATGTTTCTGTAGACAAAAAATAATTGAAAAAAGAGATTATCTTGTGAAATCCTGGAACACCATGAACTTATCAAAGAGTAATCTTACATACATACATATCAAGCTACTATTTCCATGACTAATAAACCCTTGTTTTGGTATACTTGGGGGAAATCAAGAAACTTGTGGAGCCTAAAAACCAATTCAAAAGGTAAAGGGATGCATGCTTACCTCTTTTGCAATCACCAAGGCCGTTTCATGTAATCTTACATCAAAGTATACAATGCTTGCTGTGTCTAGAGCTGTTAACATGCTAGACTGAGATAGGTCAGTTGGTAACATGGGTGGGTCTCCAGGCGTGTGAATACAAGTACGTGTTTTCCTGAAAAATACAACCCGATTAAGATCTGATGATCTAGGCAGACAATCAAATTCCAAGCCATAGGACTATCATTTCATTCCAGTCATAAAAGTAACTTTTGCTTGAAAACATAACTAATAGATTTGACAGAGAATTCAACAGCATTCCAATGTCCTCAAATTCACAAACAACATCATGCCAAAAAAAAAATGCTCACGTTTGTTTGTCAACTATGATATAGGTAAATGGTGAATTCCCCCCTTTAGAGACCTGCCGCGAGATCAAATAAAAAGACATCAATTATAGAGAAAAATTGCAAAATGTAGAGTGACATGATCAACAAAGTTGAGCTTGAGCATTACCACAAGAAAGGAAGTATCCACACCATCATCTTCCAGCTCCTCCAACATGCCCTTTCCTTGGGAATCATTCGCTACCTAAAGATTTTTTTTTTTTCATTAGTAATAAATTAGCATCACTACGCTAATGCCCTACTCGATTGCTGAATCTGTTAATGCCAAATTTCGATTTGGAAAGGAGTAATCAATGACCTTACTAATTAGCCTCGAATTCAATCCCAAACGAGCTGCACAGGTTAACGCGTTTGCAGCATTTCCTCCTCCTTGCACCTGAACACATTATCAACCCTAAATCCCAAATCACTACCAAATCAGAAGACCGTGTGGGGGAGGAGCGGGTAATGACTTACCTTCAAGCTAGTGCTTCGGATCTTGTCGTCCGGTTGAGGATAAGAATCCACCGTCGCCAAGAAATCAACAGTGAGCCCACCACAACCAAGCTGCCAAAATCACACGAATACGGCATTCTCCTATTAGCACGATTCAAGTCAATCACGAGAGTCATTCATGGAGGAAGCTCGAAATACTCACGACGATGGCATTATCCGGCGGAGGAGGAATAGAATCGATGGAGGAAGAAGAAGGCATTCTAGTCCTGAAACTGAATCACAGAGGAAGAGAGAAGAATCAATCAGAAACTCGGGTAAGAGCAGAAAGTAAAGGAGAAGATACAATTTGGAGCTCGGAATCTGAAGAATGCGACCTCGTGAATTGACGGGAAGCCGGAAGAGAGATACCGGAGGTGGAGAAGAGAGGAAGAGGTGGGACATGAGTGAAGCAGAGCATTTCAGAGGGCAAGAGAGAGATTGTGTGTCAGATGGTTTTACTCTTTCGACGGTGTTTTAAAATTCAGATCGACCGGTTGAACCAAAACCTTTCAGCTGAGTTAGAGGTTAAGGATTTGCCTATCAGATTCAAGGAAAAACTTATGGAGGGAAGGAAGATACGTAAAAATATTTTATTTTATTTTTTTTGTTTTTTTGTTTTTGTTTGCTTTTGTATTAGGAAAGGATTTAACTGAATTTTTCACAATTATTGGAAAATCAATTAGGTACAATGATTTTCGTATCCATATTAATAATAGCACGTGTTGAATATAATGGTAGTCTGTATGTTTCTCTTCCAGTAATTGATATTAAAATCTCTGCATTCAATGTTAAAATATGAGATGCTTTTGCATAAAGCTTAACAGTTAACAATATCCAAAGTTGACTAGTCAACGGATCTTTGAAAATGATAATTATAGAAGCATAAAGGGACAAATAAAGAAGATCAGAGAATCCAACGTTTGCGGTTTCAGAATTTCCAAACATTTGAACAATTTATCATCTCAAAGTTATGAGGTTTACTCAAGCTTGATTTGTGAAAACATTGTTTATTATGCAAACACACAACGATATATATATGTCTTATTAGAAATGAACAACAAATATAACACGGAATACAACAACAACAACGAATCAAAATGTTAGAAACACAAAAAATAAAGAATCAAAAAGAAGTAAATAACAACTAAGAAGAAGACTGGTGGAGAAAAATGTAGTGTTTGTCAACAGAGAGAGATACATCCCAAGTACAAGAAAGTCCCTTGGGAAAAGTGACAATATCACCTGCCCCAAACTCCACACACCATTCGACATCTGCATCCGAAGAAGATGATGGTTTAGGGTAAACCTTAACTCTACCCTTCACAATGTAACATATCTCTTCTGCTTCATATTTCAAATGGTACTTCCCTGGTGAACATCCCCACCTTCAGTCCCCCAACAAACAAAGAAAACAAAATTCCAATTTGATCCATAAGTAGTCATGGAAACTTTCTAAATCTATTTCATGCACCTTTACCAAATCGATCTCACACAAGTAAGAGTTTAAACAAGGGGAATCGATCTTACTTGGGCCATGACTTGAACTTTAGTTCGTCAAGACGAGCTTGAGATGGGTTTTTCTCAACGATGATTCTTGGATTTTGATCTGCCATTTACTGTTATCTGCTTTTCTTGTAATCAAATATTTTTTGTTTTCACAGAGAGGAGAGAAATGAGAAACGTAAGAGGAGATAAGCATGAGAGTATGTAGTCGTTTAAGGCTTTCTTTTGACGTATTTATTCAGTCAGGAGATGGATGCAGTCAGAAAGAGAAAATATCTGTATTGACTAGGAAAAAAAATTAAAGAACAAAAATAAAAACAGATTACCCCAATAATGGATATGATGATGATGTTATTAGAGGATGAAAGGAAAGACTCAGAAACTATATAATCTAAATTATTTCTTTTTGTATGACCCGGAAATTTTTTAAATTTTATTTTCGGGTAAATCTATGATTAAGATTACAATGCAAATTTAGAGATGATAAATAAATAAACAGTGAAAATCGATCTACTATAATGTTTCATCATTTAGTTAATGTGTAGTTCAATTTCATAATTTGCCATAGTTTCAAATGTTATTTTTAGTTGATTGATAATAACAACCAAAAAAACACACTAAAGTAAATTTTGTTTAAACAAAAAAACATCTAAACCTATCAACGACGGATTGGTCCAGTTGGTAAATGGGTCTCGGCTGAGTCTTCCGTCATCTGGATTCGATTTTTATTGGGAGAGACCTCCTTTTAAGTGGGTGAGTTTAACAAGACGTAGGTTTCGCTCCGGTGATTAGTCTGAGTTTCGGGTTAGGATCACATTATAAAAAAAAAAAAAAAAACATCTAAACCTTATAGATATTGTAATAAATTTAAGTTTTCACATATTTTAAGTGACATGCATGTGTATTTTGGATTCACTGGTCAAAGGTTTGACTGAAAATCCAGTTTGACCCTCACGTGGCATATTCTGAATGGCTGTGGATAATGCAGTATCTGACATAGATAAGGGGAATCAATGGTTCTCGAAGATACCGACATTAATACTCAAAGTCATATTGTAGCCCACTTTTAATTTGTGTCTCTTACTTGATATAGATATACCTTTGCAAACAGCCCCCTATGTAATCATTTTCCTATCAAATCACACCTAATCTATAACCCTTTATCTCCATTTTTTTCTTTCAATTTGCTCATATTCAAAAAGGATATTGTATTTGTAGATCAGTTAAAAAAGATTTGTCAGATAAAAGAATAATCCTTTCTCTTTCAGGCCATGAATGGTAACGAAATCCGCACTCAAAACCGCAACGCAATAGTGCTGTAACAGTGTCAAAATATCTACATATACATATATATCTATATATTTTCGTTACTATTTGAACTGCACCGCATTTCTTCTGCACCGCAAAACGCAGTCACCATTCGGATTCTCAATCACAAACTTTGTAGATCAATTAAAAACCCTAAATTTTGGTTCACAAATAAATAGAAATGCATGTCTAGAATCCTGAAGATTTTAATAGCTGAACGTAAGATTTTTTCACAACAAAAATTTAGGATAAAAATTGGTATACGTGTTTTTCAACAAAAAAAAGATTGGTTTTAGATTTAATTAAAAAATATCTAGGTTAGAGTGGATATAGAAAGTGGCAGTAGTCAGGGGTTATCTATACCTGTACACTTTTTTTTTCCTTTCTCCACGTTTTGTTTGATACTATTTGTTAATAGTTTTGGCCATTTATATACCACTTTCCGATTCCCGTGTGAGTGTTTGTTTTTAACTTTGCTTTTTTGATTGTCGTCTTTTTTTGCATGGGATGATGAATCATGTCCTTTGTACTAGTGTCTCATTCGGGACGTGTCTCATAAATTTCTCATATTCAAAAAGTCTGCAACATAGTATTTAATACGTTTGAGTTATTACTTTTTTTTTTTTAATTATCTAAAATTAACAGATTAAGCATTTAAGATATGAAAGATCATATCAGAGTATTAGACTAATCAAATCAAGTCCATAAAATTATATTTCAATATTTTAAATCTGATGATAATATATTAAATCCAAATAAATTTAATTTAAATGGTTAAAAAGGAGTATATCAGTTTTATCACATACTACTATTCAACTACAACATTGTTGCTTAAAATTAAATTAGTTTTAGAAACACTATGATTTACTGAATCGTTTTGTTCATCTGTAACATCACCATCATCCGTTAGATTTTCTCTCTTTTTTTTTCTTCTTTTTGATATAAAATTATAAATAAACAAGCCTATCTATCAGTAGCCCTGGGCAAAAATATCTGAACCCGAAAATCCGATCCGAACCCGATCCGAAATACCTGAACCGAAGCCGAACCGAATTCTTAAAAAACCCGAACGGATTCTAGATTCTTAAACCCGAAAAACCGAATCCGAACCGAACCGAATCCGATAACCGAATAGATATCCGAAATACCCGAAATATAATT
>OVAQ01000529.1:0-30208 GCA_900406345.1 Erysimum cheiri
ATTTGAACACTATCTAATTTGCATGCATTATAATCAAAGACTTAAAAAAAAATTTATATTATTTTAACTCTTTATAAACTAACAATTACTATGTTGATACATTTTGCATCCAGACGCAGCACGGCTTATATAATCTTAAACTATTTAACAACAACAAACTTATAGAGAAACAAACGGTACAAGAACCTAATACACTCATACTGATTTGATCACTAAAATAAAATTTATCATACAAAATCACATATAAAACTAAAAAAATTCGCACCCGGGCGCAGCACGGGTTATTAATCTAGTCATATATAAGTCCAAAGTATATATGTAAGATAGGCGTTATTTCAACGTGGAGCATTATCAACCATGTCAAAAACGCATTTCAACTCCGTAATGTGTTATATATATGTTCGATATTGAATTGACCCAACAAAAAAAAAACGCAAAAAGTTATACGATTCGGTTGTTAAAATATCATAGATTCCGATGTAATATAAATGATATATATATATATATCATCTGTAGTTATCTTGGTAAACAAATTATAGTTGTAATTACGGTTATTTTTCTTTTTAATATAGACATATAGTTATCGTGTTTGTGACAATATGGAAATAGATGTGGAAAGCATGATCATGTGAAGAACACGTGCAGATGATCAGGTGATGATGTGCATGTCCATGTGTTATATAGTATATACTAATGTGCATTATCTACGTGTTTCACATACATATTTATAAATAATAATATTATATGGTTTTGTCGTACCTTCATTGCCATAAACTGATAACTACTTGTAACTTGCTCCCATGATAACCATATCGTCTGTGACAAACGCATAAATCACTAAATCTAAACTGAGAAGATTGTATTAACTTATAAAACTAGCTAGAACTTTCGGTTACTATTATTAAGTTTTGGTGTTTTCTTGTTAAATTAAAATAATAGAGAAAATCACTGTAATTTTTATTGAACGAATTTTTACGGTGATGGAATTTTTTAAAGGTTAGTAGGAGTTACGATTTTTGGAAGTGTCCTCTAAATAATTAGTAAAAGATTTGGACTGAAACTTAAATTAATTTCCTTATTTTATTAAAAATAGTATAGATTTTTTTTTTCAGTTAATATACATGTATAGCAGTAAACAAAATTGTTTTATCAAAAAAGAAAATAAAAACCAAATTGTACCAAAAAAATTAAAATCTATGCTATCTTCTACTTAAAAAAAATAATAAAAAAAAAAGATTTCTTAATTTAAATTAATTATCGTTTGTTTTTTGTATGAATATTAAAATTATATTCATCCAAAAATCCTTTTTACAATAAATGCATCTTTGTTTTTAAATGTTCGTAAACGAAAAGCATAATGATATAAAACAGATATCCTCTCATCGAGTACCAAACCAGAGCTGTAAACCACTACTACGTAGGGACGTGTTGATCGAGAGTAGCCGATTGCGGACTATTCGATCTATTTGCATAATGACAGTAGCTTACGGAGTTGGTAGTTTTTGGATGATTTTAGATTTTATTTCGGCAAAGGATCTAATATAGTTAGTATAATCCGTGTTAACATTAATATATGAGAATAACTAACGAGTGACGAATCAAGATGGCAAAATCTCTTCCAAATTTGGTCGCTTTTCTTCTTAAATACTAGTAGTAGTAACTAGTGAGAGCCAGGGGGGACGTGAAAAGACAAAATCATATGCATGATGATATATAGTAGGGGGTTAATTCTGTTTTGTTTTCTTTCCTCTAGTATTAATAACATATACCAACTTTTGATTGGAAATCGTAAGTGGAATCTGTCTGTGTGTAGAGGAGCCTCGATATATGACGTACGCTTGGTGTCAGACAATGCCTCGTTAGATTCCGATAATATCATTATAATATATTTATTCTACAAAGAGACTAGCTAGAATGGCGATTGTCCTTTAGTTGAAGCAGAAGAGACGAGTTTGTCGATTAGTGCCCCATGACATGAATATCTCCGAAAGGCCATGTTATGTTAAAGGGTAATTTAGTTAAAAGCTCTCTTAATCACTTTTCGAATTAAAATAATATCAGCCACTAGTAATAATATTGTTTTTAATTAATTAAGGAGTGATTTAAATTTTTATTGTCTGATAAACTTTTTCTGCAGAATTAATATAACTGTAATAAATTTAAAATATAATATTATTTCGATTAGTTAAATAGGAATGGTTAATAGATACGATGATAATACTATTTTCAATAAAAATAAAGTTGGTTTGAAGAAGCACTGCTTTGGGTTGCCATAACGAACTAGATTAGGGTTTAGCTTTAGAATAAATAAGAATATATAGAACTAACTTACTAGAAAAGCTTTAGGTTTATTCAAGCTTTGTGTTTAATTAAAATTAATATTGATAGACAAAATTTTAATATTTACACCATTTATATGTGTGCATTATAGACTCATACTCTATTTCGTCGTGCATAGGATTTACGCAGGTCTATGATATGAGTCTCCCATGAGTCTCCCATTTTATGTCTTCACAATAGTCTTATAACATGGATTTTTTTAATATATTTGAGTGGTTATTGGCTTCCTTTATTTTCTACTACGTGCGTCCAGCAAATCAAAAGACAAAAAAGTTAGTTGTTTATTTTTTGGCATTGTAATTATTAAGAATTAAATCACTTAAATAAAGAGGAAACAATGTAATGGCCTTGCTAAATTTGAATTTGTGTTATCTTCTAATTATTTGTTAAGTTATCTTCTAATTTTTTTTTTTTTGTTTGTTTGTCAACTTCGGGTAACTTTTTCTTTATAGGAAAACACACACACACTACTGACGGACCTACTTGAAGCAAAGTGGGGTCAGTTAACCCCTGTTAAATTTCAAATTCTCCTTATAGTTGTTATGTAGACAAATTATTGCACCCAATAAAATTTCTTGTTGACCCCCCTTCGTTAAATATTTAGATCAAATTTTAGTTCAGACATAGTTTCCTTTACTTTAATTGAACTCCAAGTCATGCTTTATATCCATATTCGTAATACTTGATTAAAATTATAAATATTTATGTTAATTTTTACTATTGTGTATGTGTTTTTATGATTTAGTTATCACAAAACTAAATTCTTTTTGTTTTAAAGTTGTAGTTTTTGTTTTGTTTACAATTCATTCACACATATTTCCGAATTTAAACAAGGTTTTGATACATGACAACACTAATATTAGATTAAAGAATTTAGACACATAACTAATATACTAATACTAGATAAAAAAATAAAATAATAAAACAACTTTTAATGACTAGTTTGTTGATTTTATGTTAATGAAAAAATGTATAAGATGTATAAATGATATTAATATATGTTTACTCTATATTCTTTGATATTTTTTTGACCCCCATAAAAATAATTTCTGGGTCCGCCGCTGAGTCTCACACACACACACAAAAACGCCTAAAAGAAATGTTCAGATTAGACGCAAAAGAAAATTGTTTCGATAACCAATAAGAATAAAACAAAAAGGAGCTTTTGTCTTGGCATATCAAAATACTCACTCCACATATACACTTTTTTTTTTTTTTTTTTGGTTAAAGGCCACATATACACTTCTCTTAAGTATATATCCAGTCTTGAGTCATTCACTACATCTATAAATACCCTCCGACTCCTATTCTTCTTATCCACCAAACATATCATAGCATTACCAAAAACAAAAAAAGCATAAACTATAAACACATATATATAAGCCTTAATTTAGCATGAGTTCAACGTTGAAGGATGTGTTTAGATCGTATCCCATTCACATCCCACTCTCAAACTTACCCGACTTGAAATCTCTCCCAGATTCTTACACGTGGACTCCCATAGATGATCTCCTCTTCTCCGCCTCCACCTCCGACGAATCCCTGCCGCTCATCGACCTCTCCGATCCCCACATGACAAATCTTGTCGGCCATGCTTGTACCACGTGGGGAGCGTTCCAGATTATCAACCATGGCGTGCCCTTGCGACTTCTCGATGACATTGAGTTCCTCACCGGAAGTCTTTTCCGGCTTCCCGTGCACCGGAAGCTCAAGGCGGCTCGGTCGGAGAATGGCGTCTCTGGCTACGGCGTTGCTCGTATTGCATCTTTCTTTAACAAGCAAATGTGGTCCGAAGGTTTCACCATTACTGGCTCCCCTCTCCACGATTTTCGTAAACTCTGGCCCAGCCATCACCCCGAATACTGGTATATAGTTTTATATATGATTCATTTTCTTATACGTTAAGACCGTATAACTATAACATTAACATATCTTCGTATATGACAACCCGAAAAGAACACCTGTGGAGGTTTGTACAGTTGACTATTCAATTTATGGATTCGGGAATAATCCGAAAAAGGAAAGGTAGAAACAACCTTTTGCTAATTTGCCATGTCGTAGTTAGTAAAAAGCACATTGAACGCTGATGGTCCCACCAAAAGATTACATGATATATATATATATATATATATATTTTTTTTTTTGTCTCAACGATTAATTGGAGTATATATACATACACATAGAGGACTTTTTTTGCATCGTATAACTGTTCAATAATATTGTGCAATATTAATGAGTGAAATGCAAGATATAAGACATTTTTTTGCTAAGTTATAATTACATTGAAAAAATAAAATTGTTAATTAAGTGAAAGTCTTGTTTTATATTAATTGTAATAATCTCAAAATTTATAAAATGAAGGCAATTATTTTTCCTCTGGTCAACATGGGGATGTGTTATATATATGACGATTTTTATACATTGCAAGATTTCAGATACTAATTCCACATCGATTCAACAGTGACATTATTGAAGAGTATGAAGAAAATATGCAAAAGTTGGCAGCCAAGTTGATGTGGTTGGCATTAGGTTCACTGGGAGTGGAAGAAAAAGACATAAAATGGGCCGGGCCTAATTCAGACTTTCAAGGGACCCAAGCAGCTATCCAGCTAAACCATTATCCGATATGCCCAGAGCCAGACCGAGCCATGGGCCTCGCGGCCCATACCGACTCAACCCTCATGACCATTCTGTACCAGAACAACACCGCCGGTCTCCAAGTTTTCCGGGACGACGTAGGCTGGGTCACCGTGCCACCTGTCCCTGGTTCACTCGTGGTCAACGTCGGTGACTTACTCCACATTTTGACCAACGGAATCTTCCCGAGCGTACTTCACAGAGCTAAGGTGAACCACATCCGATCTCGCTTCTCCATGGCTTACCTGTGGGGTCCACCGTCCGATCTAATGATCTCCCCACTTGGCAAACTCGTTGATCCTCTCCAGTCTCCTCTTTACCCATCTCTCACTTGGAAACAGTACCTTGCTACCAAAGCTACTCATTTTAATCGGTCTCTTTCCTTTATTAGGAGCTATCTGTCTTCTTCAGACCAAATCTCTTGATGTTTCATCGTCTACTTTTGTTTCTCTAAGTGTAATATATCTATATCGATCGATATCACGAGTAACTTTATCTACTATTGATAATACCTGAAAAAGGTATATATTTTACCCCACAATTTTTAAATATGGAAACTTGCTAATCTTTTATGTTTTACATGAACTACAAGCATTTTACTAAGTACTTTTTTTTTTTTGTTAAAGATCATTTTTTTAAAGAGCATTTTACAAAGTACATGCTCTAGAGAAATCAAAATCTAAGGTCATTAAAAGCTCTCTAGAAACTAGAAAGTAATAACTAATAATGACAAAAACCAATTGTAACTCATACCATGCATCAACACACTTGTTTTATTTATAACATTAGTACGTGGGTCCAAACAAATTGCCTAGATCTAATTGGAGAGATTGGCATTTTACGGATTAATAGTCAATAACTAATTACATAATGAGTAGATAGAAACCAATATTTGTTGATGATAATACATGAATTCAATCAAATTGCTTGCGTTTAATTAATTGAAAATTGGAATTTTACCAAATATACTTATGCTTGATTAGTATTTAATCACTACGTTTGCTATAAAATTCACTTCGGTTTATAGCTCAACCAAAAAAGGACAGAGTTAAAAGTGATTTTGTCCTCATCACATATGCATGTAATAAATTTCTTGTGATATCTACATATATTCATAACATATGTGTGGTGTGTGTATATATATATACTAAGTGATTTTATATGTCATGAGCATCTTAATAGATTAGTACTATTTCACGAGCCATGCCTTCAATAGCAGAAGAGGTATGTATTGGAAATTTAGGCAGTCTCCAAACACTCCCCGACTCATTCACCTGGAAACTCACCGCCGCCGACTCCGTTTTGCCTCTCTCCTCCGCCATCTCAGACGCCGCAGTGGAAGAGTCTATTCCGATCATCGACTTCTCCGATCCTGACGTCACCACTCTTATAGGAAATGCGTGCAAAACGTGGGGAACGTTTCAGATAGCCAACCACGGGATTTCTCCGGAGCTCCTCGACGATATCGAGTCTCTCTCCAAAACCCTTTTCGATATGCCGTCAGAGAGGAAGCTCGAGGCGGCTTCCTCCGACAAAGGAGTTAGTGGTTACGGAGAACCTCGAATCTCTCCTTTCTTCGAGAAGAAAATGTGGTCTGAAGGGTTCACAATCGCTGATGGCTCCTACCGCGACCATTTCCTTACTCTGTGGCCTCATGATTACACCAAATACTGGTAACGTCCATTACACACACATATTGATATATAAAGCATATTTCGCAAAAGGTGTGGCAATTAAGAATATTGCACATATGTTTTATGAAGTAGTATTTCTTAATTCTTAGAGCATATACGTATGTGTATATATTAAGAACTTGGCTGTCTAAAATTGATGCTCTTGATTTTCGGTATTGTGCAGCGGAATAATAGAAGAATACGAGGACGAAATGGAAAAATTAGCGACAAGACTTTTGTCTTGCATTTTGGGCTCACTTGGTGTTACGGTGGACGATATTGAATGGGCGCAAAAGCTAGAGAAATCTGAATCAAAAGTGGGCCGAGGTGCCATACGACTAAACCATTACCCGGTTTGTCCTGAACCAGAACGAGCCATGGGTCTAGCCGCTCATACAGACTCCACTATCCTGACCATTTTGCACCAGAGCAACACGGGAGGGCTACAAGTGTTCAGGGAAGGGTGCGGTTGGGTAACGGTTGAGCCGGATCCTGGTATCCTCGTGGTCAACATGGGCGATCTCTTTCAAATCTTATCGAATGGGAAAATCCCAAGCGTGGTTCACCGAGCGAAAGTTAACCATACTCGGTCAAGAATTTCGATTGCGTATTTATGGGGTGGTCCAGCTGGTGATGTGGAAATAAAACCTATATCTAAGATAATCGGTCCGGTTGGAACGCCGCTATACCGATCAGTGACTTGGAAGGAATATCTCCGAATAAAATATGAGGTTTTCGACAAGGCATTGGACGCAATTACGGTCCTTAATCCCACCGATTAAATATCCTCCTCCAATACTCTCGCTGATGAATAATAAAACTAAATGAAATGTTATATGTATTTTATTGGGTTGGTAGAAAATCTTACATTTTGGTGTTTCAAGTGTTATATGTATTTACCCTGCACAATCTTGGTGGCTATATTATTTACGGAGATATTCATAACCATGGCATTAATTAATTTTCGCTCTTTTACAAGTCTGAATCATCAGTGACAACTCGTCTCTGTAGTTTTCCTGGTCAGAAGCAAATATCAACATCAATTAGAATTGCTTCCAATTGAACATTACTACTGTTCTCTGCATATAATGTATAGTTAGTTACCTGCAAGATTTTGGAGGACAATAAGCTTTTAGCAATCTGCGAGTCTTCTGGTATTAAATTTAGATCATCTCCTCGGAGCCCAACCCAGTTCACATTGCAAGCTAAGCCAAGGCAAAAACTATCATTACAGAGACTTGGAGGATTATTTGATCTAATATAACAGTGATCAGTCTTTTTACCATATCTGTAAGCTTCAAGACCCATTCCTATGCTCCCAAACTTGAAGGTACATAGTATAGCTAACCCAGCTGGATTCCTTACATATTTAAAAGACCTTATGAAATTATGAGCACTTAACTTTTATGTAGACAAAGAAGAATCTACTAGAGCAAGAATTGGCAGATGAGGAAAAATTGTACTCATCATATGAAGGAAAAACCTACAAAATTCAACTTCCAAGCTATTCAATACTGTATATAACAACTCTCTTTGTACATGTTACTTGTTCCTCTTGGAGAAGAATCTGAAAACCTATTTCCATAACTTTCAAAACTGTTTCACCAAAATCACAACCATTACGCACACAATTTCAATCAAAGATTTGGATGAATAATAGAGAGAGACATTGAGCAGTTACCAGGAACAAAAGCTTTAGCTGTTTTTGCATTCGTCAATGAACTCTTAGTAAATGAAGTAGAGAGGAAGATATATGAAACATCTGTGACTGTGAGTATCCCTTGGTTTGTTTATACAGCTATATATTGCTTCTCTTCCTATTGATCTGTTCAAACGAGAATTTTCAATTTTCTTCCCAAAAACCCAGAACATCTCGAATTGAGAAAGTTATAACGCGATCTAAGAAAACGGACTTAGGTTCATCTACCAAACAAACTACAGAGCTACTAAAAATCAAACAAAGTTCGACAATCAAATACATATATAGCTAATATTACAATGCGAAATCGGTAAGATTGTACAACGTGAACCAAAATAGATCCTCACTTATTCAAAACCTCGATTCAAATCAGAATTATCTAGGGCAAAAGGGAAAAAAAAAAACCTAATCGATCGAAGAACCAGTGTTCTTATAACACGTAAGGTGTCTCAAATATTGTCAATTATGATTTTCTTTTAGTTAAAAGACTTGCCAATTTATCAAATAAAAAATAAAAAAACTTGTCAACACTAATCGAAGTCCTTTTAACTATTCCAAATAATTTATATTCATGGAGCAGTTAAAACATCGATTAATGGTTTCACATCTCAATAATACACACATTGAAACAGGGCACCAACCCGGTGAGCACAGATGGACCCGAAGACAGAAGACGCACTTGAGGCCGCCTCATACCCGTTTCCAAATAAGTAGCAATTTTGGAAAATCAAATTCAGACCACACGAGGAGCGGCTTCGGAATCGACCTGTGATCCATCATTTGATCGGGAAAACAGATTAACCGAAGAACAGTCTAACGTTCTTAGCTTCAGTAACAAGTAAAGAATAACGCCACACCCAAACCCTAAGGCGGCACTCGAGCCGGTCATGGACACAGCGGCGCAGACCAACATGATGAAGGATTCTTCTTTGGTGTTCATGTCTTTGGAAGCCATTGCCAGTTCGATCCCCGCAAATAGCAACAGAACCCCCAAAATTCCAATCGGAAACTGGCTCAGAATCCTTACAAACGAGTTTCCAAACACCAGGCCCACAATCAGTTTTCCGATCCCGAGAAAGATAACGGACAAACCACTCCTTGCCCCGAACCGGTACTGACCGGCTAACCCGCCAGCACCATGACATACAGGCATAGCACCGAACCAGCACCCAATTAAGTTCATCACCCCAACGCTGACGGAGACTGTAGTCGCAGAGAGTTCCTTGTCAAACAAGTCATTGGATAGTTTGCAAACGGCAATCACTGAGTTGAGTACAGAGAGTGGGATCTGAGGAATGGCCGCCCTTACAAACCCGATTTTCCAATCATCCCATGTGATTCTCAGAATATGGAACTTGGACGGACCGAACTTGAGGTCTTTGAAAATGGATGGATCGCGTATGAAACAGAGCACCAACCCAATTAGGAACACAATGAGCGCAGATGGGATGGAGGACAGAAGACGCAGTCTCCTCCTCCTCCGAGAGTGGCTTACGTTGCTTGAAGTCTCGGCGGAATCTGCATCTTCGGCGTCTCTGTCGTTGCCAGAGCCGGTGGACAAAATGATGAAGAGCAGAGCAGCTAGGGCCAAGATAAGGCCGTCGAGGCCGAGCCAAGTACGGGGAGAAGAAGAGGGCTTGAGAGTGGCAGTGTCGTAATTAAACCTGACGTATTTGATGGCGGTGAAGGCGAACTGAAGACCCTGAGAAAGCTGGACGCCGCGGACGACTGGGAGAGGGATGAGGTTGTAGAGGAAAGACATGGCTCCGGTGGCGCCAAGGAGGAGAAGAGTGGCGGCAGTGGATGCTCCAGCAGCGGCGATCTGAGAAGGAGTTAGATGAGGGGATTCGGAGACGGCGACGGCGGCGATTGATTTCATGGGCTGGACGGGCATAGGGATGTCGAAGAGGAGACCGGTGGCGATGTTGTAGAAACCGGTGAAGATGAGAGTGGCGGAGAGATCGAGATTGGAGACTAGAGTTAGTGTTAGAACGATGGGGATGAAAGTGCCAAGATCACCGACGGCGCCGGAGAGTTCAGAAGAAAGAGGGTTTTTGAGGCGGAGACGACGACGGAGCCACCCGCATCGGCCACGATCACCGGGGAGCAGAGGAGTGGTAGTTGTCTCCATGATTGGATCTACAGTGAAAGCTCTCCTCTCTCTCTCTCTGTTGACAATTACCGATCCCCGAAGAAGTTGGATAAAAGACGGCTCTTCAGACACTTGACGAGTCCCTGTTTTTTAAAGGACGTGCAAATCTCAACCATTAGAATATGATTTGTGTCCTCCAGATTAGAGTTTTTGTTAAGTTGGCCGTATCCATGTGAAAATTAAATTGTTTCCACGGTTCAACTACCTGCCGTTTTTTCTTTTAAGAGTCAGAGAGAAAAACTCGTACACTCGTACTGTATTTGTTTAACTCTTTTCAAACACTCAACTCGATTGATGTTACTTGGAAGAAATTAAAGCAAATTGACTTTCTCCCCCTATGTATGTCCCCATAATATTTATTAACATCTCAGTCTCAGACTCATTCTATGGAATAACAAACCCAATTTAGCTCATTCTTCTTACTCTGAAATTTTTTGTGAGTCTTACTTATTTATTGACTTAACAATACAAGTTTAACAAGGAAGAAACTTAGAATGTAAAACCACATTGAACTGAAAAGAATGTTTAAAAAAAGCTACAGACTAAAGAGTGGTGGTGGTGCAAAAGGGCGATTGTTTGAGAGATTGATCTTTCTCTCTCTCTCAAAATCTTATTTTTGATTCATCCTTCTTTCCTTTCCTTAACCAATATCAAAAACCCTTCCTACATGTTGGTGGGAGCGGATTTCTCCGGTGAACTGCTAGGATATTCTCCTAGGGAACCGTTCCCGCTTTCGTCTTGAGACACTACAGGGATCTTCACCGATGAAGCTCTCTCCATTTCTTTCTCAAGCTCTTCTTCAGACCGCAAGCTGTTGAACTGCCCTTCCAGCGACTTGGCTGCCGCTAACCACGCTGTGACAATAACCAACAAGATCATTCCCAGATACGGCGTTGAATTCGCTAGTGATCCAAAGGATAGGATCATGAACTGCTGGATTAGAGCTCCTCCTGATTTCCCTAACGGGTTGCACACCACGTCAATTGCAGCTTTGCCTTTAACCTGCACCACATCACAATGGCTCATACCCACAGATTTTCATGCCACATGGATTATTCAAATGAGTAAAAAATTAACAAACCTTGGTGTCCTCATCCAATGGGATATAGGCCATTTCTTTGCAAGGATCGAACAAGCTGTACTTGGCACTCTTGCTGAAGATATTCTGAAGGGCGCCGACATAAACAGCTGCGAGTAGTGGTGTCATACCAAGCTTGGCAACAAGTGGTGCGAATGGGCCACCAAACAATATCAGAGAGAAGAACGCAACCCCAGTCAATAGCAGAACAGTTGGGGTGATCTTTGCAGCTACTCCCCAACCATACTTATCGAATACGTATTGGCTGAGAAGCATCATTGTGAATGTTGCAATACCCGTGCAGGTTGAGAAGTCTCCCATAAATGCTGAGTACTCGTTCGGGCTAGGGAACTGCAGAGCACAGGAAGGAACTTAGAAAATGGAAACATCAAATGAAGAGACAGATGAATGAGGAGCTGTATATACCTGAGCTTTAAGCTTTGATTTCCAAGTGACTTCCACAAGGTTGATACTAATACCGTAGGCCACCACTAAAGTAGCAAGATCCCTAATGTATGGTGATGACACCAAGAACTTCAAGCTTTCCATTGTTCCCATCTTCGGTTTCTCCTGTAAAAAGAGTTGCATTAGAGAAAACAAATCAGAAGAGTCCTCATAAGCTGCAAAAACAGAACAAAAATGTCTGCAGACCATACCTTCTTCTTCTTGCTACGGGTGGGAAGAGGAACGTATCTATTTACCCACCAGTAGAGGAAACAGATGGCTAGTCCCATTCCCACCACAATGCTCATCATGGCTTTCAACGAAACTGCCCATCCGTCAACTCCAGGACCAAGATTCTTTCTCAAGTTAGAGAAGTATTTCACGGTTCTTCCTGAGAAAATCAGCGCAACATTGGCTCCAAGTCCGAACAAAGGATAGAATTTCTTAGCTTCATCCACAGTAGTGATCTGTAAAGAGAGTGAAACAATGCTATAAAACTCACACATCACCGCTTATATCAGCTTCTAATCATAATCGCTGCATTATTTATTACACATCAAACTCGGCAGAAATCATCAAACCATTAACACACCAGTCTGTGAAGAGCAAATGAACAGAAGAAGCACAAAAATCCATAGTCAACGCAAGAAAATGAAAAATCAGCATACGTTCAATTAAAAAGACCAGTTTAATCACCTGATTCGCAAATCCCCAGAAGAGAACTGAGATGACCACACTACCCCAAAGCTCAGCCATGACATAAAACAAACAGAAACTCCAAATCCGCAAGATTGCAAGAGGACCCATGAATCTTGGGCCGAGTGTTGCAAGGAGCTTATCTGCGAGAGCTTCCGGGTGAATATAGTTGCTAAGAGGGTACATAACGAAACCAAAGGCCCCAAAGTAGACGATGAAAGGGACAATAACGGTGTAAAAGAGAGCCTTCTTGGAGAGCACATTGGAGAGTTTGGTGTAGAGAAGCATGAACCCAATGGCCATAGGAAGATTGACCCATGTCTTCAAGAAAGGTATAATCTCAGCGGAACTTCCTTTTGCCGTCACCACCAAGACGTCCTTTGTGTCCCTTAGAATTGTGTAATTGAAAAGAATACAAAAGAACATTAACCCTAAAGGGATAATCTTTTTCAAGGTTGTAACCTCCACACCGAAAATCTTCGGCGACGCTACAACCGCTGCAGAATCGCCTTCGCCGGCGGCCGCGGCCTCCGCCTTGCATATGAACTCGGTGTTTCTCTCTTTCCCGTGAAGGGTAGGCTCAAAGGTTTGAAATTTATTGTGCCCGTTAAAGGATAGAGACAAGCCAGGTAGGTTTCTGAGCTTGGCGGCGAATAGTCTCTGCTTTAAGCCGTGGGAAGGCTGGAGAAGGCTTCTCACTCCGGTGGGTTTGGCGGGTAAGGAGAGAAGTCCTCTGGTTTGTATCGCAGCTTCCATCTCTCTCTCTCTCTCTCCAGCAAATACAGAGAAAGAACGGAGAGAAATGGAGGAGGATGATGAGATAGAGAGATGATAATCAAAGGTGACTGGTTAGTCTCGCCAATTGAATATTTACAAATGTGGTAATATATTATCTCCCAAAAAAGAAGAATTTTTTGCACTTGTAAATATAATAAAAAAGGATAAAAAGTCTCCTTGAAAACCCGAATCAGGCTAATCTTTCGAATTAATTACATCAAATTGGTCTCGGGGAAGATATAAATTTGCGGTGGTGTTGTTGATTGTTGAAGTCTACATGTGAGCTTTCTCATAAGTCTCCAAGGTCCTTCAAATTCTTGATTTGCCCCTCTGTTTCATTAGTCAAATGACCGTAATGACCTTTTGGCTTTTATTATTATTTTTGTTTTTATAACTTGTGTGGTTTTTGTAGTTGGTGGCTATAACTTGTTTCTTTGAGTTGGTGAAATGGCTGTTACTTTAACGATATTTAATCACGTGTCATTTAACTATTAAAAATATACTTTTGTCAAGGCTTTTCAAAATCTGATGGAGTTTAAAACAGTGCCATTCATTTAATGAATGTGATCTATTTTTTACTTAATGCAAAGGAAAATACGGAGTACTTTTCAGTGAAAAATATATATGTATGTGGTCAATGGTCAAAAGCCAAATATAATTCGATTTAACATTTTCCTTTATCGGTCGATAATCAATTGGAGTCATCTACACTCAATTGTTATGATGTCAATTTTTTCCTCTTTTCAAACGTAAAAGAATTTGCATCCTCCTCCGAGTTGACCGCTTCTTTCCGACGGCGGCCCAGAATTAGGACGTGAGACGAAATAAGATGGCCAAACATTTCACTGGAATATTTTGTCATTTTCAGCATTCTTTTTTTCCTTCCACCCAACTTTAATATCGCATAATTCTGTTCCAGGGACCAGTTAGAAAACATATATGCGATCCTTTCGTTGTGAAATAATGTTATATATTCGCTGATAAGGTGAGAAAGTAGTTCATATTTTTCAAGAGGCGCATGTAGGTGATATGTCGTGCTTCAATTATGCAAAAAAAAAAAAAAAAAAGTCTTCTAAAAAAATGAAATTATTTAAGACCAATTAGGCCGGCATCATTTGCTTGTTTACTGGAGTATCGAAACCATTGTACATAGGTCCACCGAAGAGTGCAAAAGGAACAAAAAAAAAAAAAACAAATTTTGAATGATTTATAGTAAATATATATTTACAATTATTCAACAAATTATTTTTCATGCACTCATGTTTTTTTAGGACTTTGTAATTCGATTATTGCTTGAGAGAAGCGTCCATTTTTTTAGGATGGATTCCAAAAGAGATTACCAAGAACTTCCTTGATATTTTAATTTAAAAAAAAAATCCGTGAGTTTGTACATGTACACAAGCAAATTGAGAGGATAACTGAGAGCCGTGGGATGAAAGCGACGGCTCTGATTGTCGGTGTTCCAAGTTGCCAAAAGAAAGGCATGGAGGAGCGTGTTGCCGCTGCTGCTTTCTTTATTAGGAAGAAGATCCTCTCCTCTCCTCTCTTCTCCTCTCCATTCTTTTATTCTCTCTCTTTTTTTTTTCTTTTTGTATGAGAAACATTAACACTTGTAAAGTGGGACCCAATCATTTCACGAGAAGTAACCTTTTTAACAACCCAACGGTACTGATATCTTCCACGTGGCCAAAAGTTAACGGTTCTTGAGGAGCACCTTAACCAAGACCCATGATAGTGTGACAATAGAATCGGTGTTTTATGGAGACACGTCACCACCTGCGGCTGCGACAGCTACCTCTTTTCCGCTTTAGATATTTCTCTCTTTTGTCTTTTTTTCCTAAACACAAATCCTCCGACGGCTCCGCCTTTGCCACGCCATTCATTATCTATCACCTAATTTTTTTGTTTGTAATTAAATGTCTGACATTTATAGTAGACCTAATTTTTTTGTTTGTAATTAAATGTCTGACATTTATAGTAGGTAACGCCCCACGTATAATGCGGCCTTCAGTTCAGTTAATACGGAGTAGTTTGTAAGGCCCATTTTCAAACGGTCAATATTCATTCTTAGAGCCCAGCTTCTTCTTTTCCCCAAAACTCATTTTTACAGCTACATTTGATTGCTTTTGTCAACACTTGGTTTCCATCTTGCTGCTAACTTGATACTTGCCATTACTCGATGATGACCTTACACATCCTTTTAGGGTCTATTTTTGACCCCAAAAAAAAAAAAAAAAAAAAAGGCTTTGAAAGCGTTCAATCTCGGTCACAAAACACAAGCTTTCCGGCTTTACGACACAATCCTTGTTCCCCAACAGAGTTCACAACCTTACCATAACTATACATCAATGGCATCTTCCCCATAACTCTATGAAACTCCCTAATGCACTTCCCTCTTCTCTTCCTATGTTCCACTCTTCTACTGCTCAATCCCACATCTCTTACTCTCTCATCCACTTCTTCTTCTTCGTTACGCGCATCTCCCCAATCCCTAACTCTCTCTGCTCCAACCATGATCGGCCCTGCCCTTAACTTGTCCGCAGCTACAAAATTCATCAGTATATCCTCACAGTTACGCATTTGGTCCACAATGTTCCTCATCTCCTCCATCTCCGCACCTCCCTTGCAGCTATACTCGAACAGATAATCTTGTTTCATCATCATGAACTTGGTCAGCACGATGGAGTATTTATCTGGGTGAACCGTGTATATCCACTCTTTTCCCTGCATATCGAAACCGTGCGATCTCACAAACGTTCCTACCAGACGATCAGGATTGGACTTCCACACGGAAAATGCGAATTCCAGCGATTTCCGGTCAATCTCGACATCATCATCGCATATCAAAACAGCACGGGTGTCTAGAGAGGAACGAGGGAGGAATCTGGCGTTGAGGCTGCCGGATGGTTGCTGAATCAGAGAGATGGAAGCAGTACCAGGCGAATACCGAGTCAAATTGTGATACAAGTGGTCAAGTAGTTGACCTGGTGTGCTAGGGTTACCCCATAGGACTAAGATGGATGATACGATTGAGGATGCCGAATACGAAGCCACGATGGATTGCAGAAGAGGAATCCGTGATTCAGAGTAACCGTTAATCAGAACGGTGACCTGATCCGATCTGAGTTTCTGAAATTCTCTCACGTTCATGGAATCACATGGATCCGGATTCCCCGAGAGCGTGCGCGAAAACGCGAGATCCGAAACAGAGATCAGAACCAAGAGGAACCAGATACAGAGGCCGTTTCTAGCAACCATCACCGAATTTGATCGAACAGGAACGAATAGGGATTTGATCGATCACAAGGACGGAAATTGCATTCGGGGAGGAGTTACCTCGGATGATCGGAATCGAATACTGTCCTTTTGATTCCCTCCCTATAAGCGTGTGTCAAAGCTAAAAAATACCTCGGAAGCAGCATAGTGCTGGTGGTATTCCGGCATCGGAATCTCTCGACGGAGATATATGGACTACCGATTGACTGACTAGTTGAAGTTGGACCATCATTTTTCGGCGCTTCACATGAAGCTAAAGTCCATCCCAAGTAAAAATCATCAATTGGGTTTTCGTTTATAAAGCCCTATAAGAATTTAACTAAGCCCAATGGAGCTTGACATCCAAACGAAAGCCCATACATGTTTTTGGCTACGTACTAGTAACAAAACGGGTAAGTTAGGCCAGGCTAGGGTGTCTAGTTGGTTTATAGCCAGCACACTTAATTATACCGACAAAACATGTGTGTTATTTCACTCAACGACAAAGCACAGGCACAAGTTGGTCGTTTATTTTAAGCAAAGTCATAGGTACACTAATAAATTAATTTTCAGAGTTGAAGAACAAACATAAATTCAATATTAAGAATGCGTGTAATGACCACGAGTGAGAGAGTCCTCTGCCTCGGATTCTGTCGTAGATTAGATAGAAACCAAAAAAGAAAAGAAAAAAAACGAATGTAAGTTAAGATGTAGTGAACCTTTTGCGGGAAGAAAAGAGAGATGGATCTAAATTGAAACATAGATAGATAGATAGGTAAAATAGGGAGGGAGCTAGGAGTGAGGAGATGCATGAAAGTGAGTTAAATGGTGGGGAAGGGGTTGTACCTCGGGCAGCTTTAGATGCGGCAGCAGGCAGGCCCCATNAGAGAAAAAAAAGAGAGAGAGAGAGAGAATTTGAGGGTGGCTTGGGGACCCATGCACGTGATCTTTGCTCTTTTCAGTTGGTAGTTTTGCCTTTATGAAATCGCTGTGTGGATTGTATATGCACTGATTGAGAAAAGAGGAGGAACGTAGGGACGGTTATGTAAAAATAAAATGGTCCCGACAAGAATCTTGAAAAACCTCACGAAATCCAAGTTTGAAAGTTAACGGTCACATAGTAAAGAAAAAGAATAAAAACAGCCTCGTTCCTCCCGCTATCCGTTGTCACTCTTTTACAGTACCTCTCTCTCTATAGGAGGAGTATGTATATCTAAAGTTAAAACACTTTGGAATAATTAGAAAGATATGTTAATTTCCCTTAACAGAAAATGTCACTCGTTCGTATAGGGTAATTAAAAACAAGCCTGTCATACTTCAATTGGAGATAATCTATACTTACTTTATAAAAAATACAATATTTCCATAAATATAAGCAACTACTCGAATTTTACCAAGGGTAGATTAGTCCAATAAAGACTTGTGATAAGTTATTGGTCTGAGCAGAGTCGTGCAGAAATATTCGTAAATTAATAAATGAATGAAACTGAGTACTATTCGATTCGTACGTAATACGACGAAACGATATGATTAAATAGAGAGAGAGAGAGAGAAATGTTTTAACGTTGTAGAAAAAAAAGGAGCAGAAGAAAACGGAGTTTTTTGTTTTTCCGGATCGTCCAAAAAAAAAAAAAGAAAGTTTCTCCCTTTTTTCTTCTTCTCCCTGGCTCTTTCGCCGTTCCTGCGATTCTGAAATTCCTAAGCTTTTGATCTTCATTCAGAATCGTAGCAATGGCGTTCCCTCTTGGCTTTTGATTCGTCTCTCTCATTGCGTAAAAAGGGCTCCTTTTTCTCTCTCTTTATTCTCGCCGCCGGCATATGGCCAACTCGCCACCTTCCTCGCGAAATCCTCCCAAGTTGGTGGATTGTTGGTCGTCTCGGTTTCTTCTCGCTCCCACATAAATCTAACAAGACAACAAAGGATCTGAATTCCGGATTAATCGAAAGATCTCCGATTTTCGGATTTTGAATATTTTGGGGGAAACAATGGGGAAAGGGTGGTTTATGGTAGACAAGGCGAGAAGATGCTTAAGGACAGTGTTCTTCATGCTTGCGATGTTGGTCTCGCTCTTAGTCTCGTCGTTGCCTGTGCTTGTAGCCATCGGTGATGTTTTGGTTCCCACTTTTTTGCTTTCGAGCTTTACCTGTTTGACCTGCTACGGCTTTAAGGAGCATCTCACTCGATACGCTTTCAAGAGCTCTCTCACTGATATTCCGCTCGTCTCCCTCCTCAGATCTTTCCTTGTCATCTGTAAGGAGCATCCTCCTTTTCTTTGAAATCTACTAGAGTACTAGTACTCCTTGTTTTCGATCTCAAAGTATTATTCTTCTGTTTTTATCAACAGGTGTCTACTCTCTATACGATGCTCCTGCACTCTCGCACGGTCCTTACCTCGGAACTGTATCTCTGTGTTCTGTTGTTTCAATTATTCTTCTTTCAGTAAAAGCTTGTGTTTTCACTGCAAATTCTCAACTTAACGCGGAAGCCTCGTCCTCTCCGTCAAGGCGACGACTCCATCTCAACAAGTCTTGGGGGATGCCAGTTTTGTTCTTTTCATCTGTGGTTTTTGCTCTTGGTCATATGGTTGTTGCTTATAGAACAAGTTGCAGAGCAAGGAGGAAACTCTTGTATCACAGAGTGGACCCTGAAGCTGTGAGTTTGTTATTATTTTGTTTTGAGAGCTTTGTTTCTTTGCTTTAACTGGACATCTAATTCTTATCTTTATTGACTGACTGTGTTGCAGGTTCTTTCGTGCAAAAGTGTCTTCTCTGGTTACCAGAAAGTCCCACGTTCTCCCATTCCTTTGGTAGGAAAGGCCTCCAAGATTGATGGACGAAAGCTGCCTCCTTCAGCATCCCACGACGATGGAGAGCTCCCCGTGAGATTGCTTGCTGATCCTGACAGCTTATTCATTCCAGTCAGAGGGCTCACTGTGCATTACAAGATTTGCACACCTGCTTCGCCTCATCACTCTATCTCCTCGACTCTTTCCCCTGAAGCCAATTCTATGCTCAATATCCCAGAGGCAATGGCGGGAAGGCTGAAGCTTGACAGGAAAATATTGAGCATGGTCACGAGAAACAAGCTCAATCATCACCACCATAGGAGCTACAACAGTCTGTTCAACAATTCCTCTTCCTTGCACGACCCTCTCCTAGATGGTTCTCCTACTTCTCCTCTTCTTTTCAAAGATATTCAGGAAGAAGCGTGTCGAGAGGATGACATGAATGTGTCCAATTTTGGTGCCGCGGAGCAGCAAGATGCGGATGGAAGCAGTCAATTTGGTATAGTGTTGGTCCATGGATTTGGCGGAGGAGTGTTTTCTTGGAGACATGTGATGGGTCCTCTCGCCCATCAGCTTGGCTGTGTTGTCACTGCATTTGATAGGCCTGGTTGGGGATTAACCGCCAGGCCTCTTAAAAAGGATTTGGAAGAAAGAGAGATGCCAAACCCTTACACTCTGGAAAATCAGGTAAAGTTCTCTTCAATTCCTGACAAATGGGAGCTTTGTCTTTGCACTTAGAAAGAAATGTTAACAAAACTCAATGATCTGTTGATGTTTTCCAGGTGGATCTGCTTCTTGCTTTTTGCCACGAAATGGGATTTGCTTCTGTAGTTCTGGTTGGCCATGATGATGGAGGTTTGCTTGCTCTCAAGGCTGCACAAAGGTTGCTGGAATCAAAAGATCCCATCAAAGTTAAAGGAGTAGTTTTGCTTAATGTAAGCTTGACGAGGGAAGTAGTTCCAGCTTTTGCAAGAATACTTCTGCACACATCACTAGGAAAGAAACACCTTGTTCGCCCGCTTTTACGCACTGAAATAGCTCAGGTGGTGAATCGCCGAGCTTGGTATGATCCTGCCAAGATGACAACAGATGTCTTAAGGCTATACAAGGCACCACTTCATGTGGAAGGCTGGGATGAGGCTCTTCACGAGATAGGCAGACTTTCATCCGAGATGGTGCTTCCAATTCAAAATGCATCGTCACTTCTCAAGGCAGTGGAAAACTTACCAATATTAGTCGTTGCTGGAGCAGAAGACGCACTTGTTCCTCTCAAGTCCTCCCAAGTCATGGCTTCAAAACTCGTAAACTCTGTAAGTCCTCTATATATCTAATCAAACACATAATTGTCCCGTCTCTATGATTAACTAACACTAAACATGTCAACAAACAGAGGCTAGTAGCCATCTCAGGATGCGGGCATCTGCCACATGAGGAGTGTCCCAAGGCGCTTCTTGCAGCCATGTCCCCATTCATTAGCAGACTTGTACTTAGTGAGGAGTGAGTGTCTGAGTGATCACTTCTTGTTGTCTTCCTAGCTCACGATCGATTAGTGTTTGTGGTTTTTTTTTAATTTCCCCAAAAGGAAAGAAGTTGGGGTGATTTTGAGGTCTTATGTGTGTTCATCATACGCAGAGTTATTGTAACCTTCTCTGTTTTTCTCATCTGAGTTTTCTATGGTTTGGGGTTATTCTATTTACAGTACTGTCCACTTCAGGATGAATGGTTGAGCCGCTGAATCTTTGTAAAATTTTCCGGTTTGGAATACGCGCAGCTGAATGTCAGTCATTCTTCTATCACTTCGTATCTCCTAAACCAAAACCAAACCAGCCGGTATAGAGGTAACACCTAAAGGTAGGCTTGAAGGTCTCAGTGTATGATCACCAAAGAACCCAACAGAAACATTAAAAAAATACAGTAACTACGCAGACTCGCAAACTAAACATTACTCTCAAAACTAAACGTTAGGAGGACAAATGAGATACTTCTTGCAAGCAGAAAGAAGAAAGTTGTAAGGAGAGAGACTACTCAATCCAGAATATCAGAGATAGCTGTCTTCTTAAATGGATCACCTTGAGCCAACTGTGCAGCCATGGATTTGTTTGGGAAGATATTATCCGCCTTCATTCTATCTCGCATTCCATATGCAGGGGCCTTGGCGTTTATGTAAGCCTGCATGAGGGCTTGGAACTGCCTAAGCCGAGATGTATACCCAACTTCCCTCATTTTTTGAAATATCTTCTCTGTGTTATGAACATCTCCCCGTTTTGAGTACTCGTCCATGATATACATGAAGGAGTTCATCATCAGTTTTGTATGGCTCTGTTTTGATGCCTTGTTCAGCAAAGAATCAGCCTTTTCAACTTCCCCAGCTTCCACATAGAGCTTGATGAGTGCATCCCATGTTGTTGCCTCGATCCTGCAACCGCTCTCGGCCATTCGTTTAACCAGATCCTTACCCTTTGAGAGCATCTTGTGATCTACGTAAACCCTCAAGAGAACGGAGTAAGTATTAGAAGAAGCTCTTCTGTCCATCTTCACAATCTTCTCAAAAATGTCCTCTGCTTCTTTTACTTGATTGAGCTTTCCAAAAGCGTGGATTGCAGCAAGGGATTCCTCAAAGCGGGGCTTTGATACACAGATCTTCCATATTCTCTTCACTTCATCTTCTCTCCCAAGAGAGGCATAGATGGAGAGCAAATCTTTGAATGCCCGGCGATTTGCCTCTAAGCTTTCACCTTCCATCTCTTTCAAGACTTTCTCGGCTTTGTCTTTAAGCCCAGCTCCTGAATAGTGTCTAGCAACGATAGCCTGTGTGTGGAAGTCCGGTTCAACACCTTCATCTTTCATTGTCTCCACAATTTGCTCCATTCCACTGATGTCATTTGTAGCCCCTTTGACATCAATCAGGATTTTGTATGTGAGAAGACTTGGCTTGACATTTTCTTTCTCCATGAGCAAAAGCACATCAGCAATTTTCTTCCTGTCGACCCTCTTGTAGAGCAGAAGCATCTGATCACAAGTAAATCCAGACAGAGGGAATCCCAAGTCCTTCATTCTGTTGAACGCTAGTTCAGATTTCTTCACATTGCAAGCAGCCACACAATTGGCCAATAGGGTACGGTAAATGACTTCCCCTTTGAAAGATTTGGGGATCTTCTCCATATAAGCTTCTCCCTTTTCTAAGCCACGTATCTTAACAGTCAGGTCTAACCGAGAAGCATAGTCTCTCTCATTCATTTCAATTTTCTTATTTGCTTCCAACCATTCTGACATCTATACAAAGAGAAAAGAAATGAAGCAATTAAGATAGAAAGTAAAATCACAAGTAAGAGAGTTGAAGAGAATATACCTGTAATGCTCTTCCGTACATGCGACGTCTGCGCAGCTGGAGCATTGCCTTAGCAACCTCTAGTCGATGGATCTCGTTTCCTTGTTGGACCCATTTATCAAGTGCACTAGCTACAGAGAGGCCTGGTGCGGAGAGAATGGTCTTAAATAGCTCGGATGGTTTCTTGTCTAGGGATTTTGTACTAGCCTCGGTCTCAATGAGGTCAAGTTCTTCAGTGTCGTCTTCTTCATCAGCGGAGAGCTTTCCCTCATCATATTCAGTGTCATCTCTACTTGTATCGTGGGCTGACTTTGAAGTTTCCAGTTCAGAGAAACCGTCTTCGAGGTCGTCTTCCTCTTGATCACTTTTAGCGCCAGCACTGGAGGAAAGGGCACGATTACTCGAAGAGGAGATGTGGTAAAATCTTGGCACAGCTGCACGTTTATTATAAAGAATCGAATTGGATTCAAGAGTGACAAAGCTACTTTCTCCTGATTGTACATCTTTTGAAGACACAGCAGAAGAACAAGCTCCCAAACGGAGTCTCTGAGCTCTGGAGAATTTACACAAAAATTAAAAAAGGAATTAGTTACCAAATTGTTTAAATAGCAGCACTTACATACAAAATACGCATTTTAATGGCAAATCAAACAAAAGAAGCATATTTGAGTAACCTAATCAGAGATCCTAACCTCCGCAAAACCTTAGAAAGAGCGAACATGCTTCCACCGTCGAAAATCTCTCTCTGGAAATGACCTGCTCTTTCAAGAAACCCAACAAAAACAAATCAGATAAAAAAAAAATAGCATTTTGCAGGATCAGATTAGGTTAAGCCTTTCCCTGAAACGATCAGAGCTAGAAAACGAGAAGATCGAATTAGAGAAGAGGGAAGGAGATTACGTGTGCGCGGGTTCGATGATAGCCACGAGAGAGAGAGAGCGAAATGTCAAAAGATGGGGTTTATGTCAAGTGTCTTTTAGGGTTTTACGTTTTTGTTTGTTTTGACCATTTTGTCCTCCATTGCGACATTACTGTCTAGGAGAGAGAAAACCAAAACAGAATGGGCTTCTTCCCTAATAAACTCTCAAACATAGTACAAAAAATACATTATCGAATTCAAAACATTGAACTTATGAACAGTAAATACATTTTAGACACCAGCCTCGATGGAGGCTTTCAATGCTACATGAAAGAGCATGAGACTTGAAAATGGTCTTTTTAAGTAAAATGGTACAATGGAGACGATTGGTTCATTCATACATCAGATTTGTTAGCCCAGGGTCTGGATAAGTTGGTCTCTGCTCCAGAACTAGTCATCAAGCTTCCCGTGTCAGACATGTAGTGATAATTGTAACTGAACTACGACAATACCTGCAAGTTTCATTCCCCATTTACCATGAATCTATTCACTATAACAAGTACACATACTTTTAGATTAACCGTCTTACTCTAAGGAGGAAAGCAATACAGTCCTCAAATTGTTGTTTCCATTTCGCATCTAGCCTTGATGGCTAAAACTGCTCCACCGCTGCTCAGTGTCTCTTGTATTGAGTAGAATTCTAGAGCTAAACCGAGAATCATGTTGACCCGACGTGCAATGATTGCCCACTATACAGAAACCACCAAACAGTAGGGTTTTAGAAGCCTCGAATTTCAAATATATTTTATGCATTTTAAGAGGTCCATTACCAGCTTTTCTTGAACCACAAAGCATTGCCACTGAATCGATAACAAGTAGGTCTCATGTACATATATGACCTCATCCAGAGACACTGCTTTTACCATAGCTTCGCACAGTTCACGCCACGCAGTGTGATATACCTGTTTACAAAATTCAGTTAAGCATGATAAGCTTTTCTTCTTATTCAAGCCATGACATCAGCTTTCAATTTTGCCACAACTCGTGCACAAACTTATATTACTCCAACGAAAAAATGATACTGTAACTATAACCAATCGCTTGGCATCAAACAATACCCTGTCCATTACGTATTGATGAAAAGCATCCACAAAGTTGAGGAGCTTTTGTTCCAGTAACCAGTGGTGTCTGCGGATTTTTGTTGCAGAGTATTTACCCTATTATACACAAACACCAAAGTCATCAAGTTTATCAAACTGAACTCCATTGTTATGATTCCATTGACAAGTGAGATCAACCCAGGATGGCTTCGGCTCTAGCTAGTCTCTAAACTCCCATTTTTAAATTTTAAATACCAATATGACAGATGATGAAGCAACTGGGGATACTCATTAATCTTCAAACAAGCAACTTTGCCAATCAAATCAACAAATCATGTCTTTTAATATGAACCATACATACAACTTTTTCATATTTTTTGCCAGAGACCACAGAGTAGCTTATCTAAAAAAACTACCTTACGGTAATCATTTACGGTTTCAACCACCGTGCGTCAACCAGAATGACAAAACACCATAAAATAGAACCAAGATTCAAGACCATGCTCTGCATTCTTGGCCAACTCCATCTTCTTGTGCTCCTGCATCCCTATTTCTTCCTCTCACTGTTCATTGCTAAGCAGTCAGCATTTCCCCAACGCAACAGCTAGTTTCTACCGCCTCCTTCAAAACACAAAAGGAAAGCATAAATATCTACACTAAGGTCCCTCAGCTAACTGTTTAGACTCACTACCAACCTTTTCCGAGCTTTCCTTTTTGAATTGATGTTGCAGATTTCAGTCAGAATCTCCTCAATGTTTACAGTATCATCTACATGCGTTTTTAACAAATTACAATTATCCAAAAGCCTGAGTTGATGAACAACACTTGGGGCAAGACAAGTATCATCTTGTACCCTTTTTCTCACGCACTCCATTAGCGCAAGCCCTGCGGAAATAAACATACTTGTTTCATTAGATCAAAAGATGGATGAAAAGCTTCACAGAACTATCCTCATGTCTAATAATAGACAATAACAATTCTCATGATTGTGCAACATTTTTCAATAAGTCTCGGGAAAGTTAGAAGAGAACCGAGAGCTCGGAGCATCTTAAGGTCAAATTTGTCAGCTAGGTCTTGGTGACCACTTATTTTGGCGCGTTGAATGACTAACTTCTTTAAGCTGATTAGCAAATCCTGCAAAGCAAGTTGAGCGGAGATTAGTTAACTCATTGATGAGGGGGAATTATGGGTTACTGGACATTATACCAGTTCAGATTCTGAGAGAGAGCAAAACCAAGTGATATCATCCGTCCTATTGTTCTTCAAGATTTGGCTTAGTTCCTCCATCCTAAGACAAGAGCAAGCATGTTGCCAAGATTCAGAGATTAGGCGTAAACATTCCAAGAAGAGAATGCAAAAATACTAAATTAATGGCTGAAGCAGGAATGCAAAAACCTTAAGCTAACAAGATGTAACAAGGGCTTGGTTTAATCAAAAAATCGATCGGCTCACTCACCTCAACCGAATCACGCAGAAAGCGGCAGACGATAAAAAGCCAATCTCTTTCACGAGCAATCACTATTTGTAGTATAGAAGAGCGAGTGAATCTCAAAGAGACGNNNNAATCTCAAAGAGACGCCGGAAGACTCCAATTCAGAAGAATAGCCAGTTGGGAAGGAGATACATACAAACGATAAACCCTTATTGAAAATTAGAATCGAAAAGGGGTTCTAAACAATAAAGCTAGTATATATATTTAGTTGATGAGTACTGGTCTGACTCCAGATCAGAAGGTTGCGTGTTCGATTCACGTCGGGTTCAATCTCCCGAACTATGATCCTCTCTTTTTCTTCTTATTTATTTTTATCAGCTGATTTTCGTAATTCTGTTTTCGAATTTAGAACGTCAGAACAGTTACCGATAGATGCTTAGCTTTGCAATTACGACAAGTCAAACTTTCCAGCCTTCTCGCACATGTTCTCCTCCAACCCCCAAACTATTGTCGTTTATATGTCTAGCGACGTGTTTAATTAAAGGAAATATTTTTAGTGCTCCCTATCTACTACAACTCTTTGCACAGCAGTATCATTCGCATATTTTGCTGTTGTCTCATCTATAATCAAATCCCCTACATACTCATCATCACAACATAATTTATTTTGAAAATAAATCTCACATCCAGGATTAAAGTTTATTTTTTGGAGATTTACATAGTATCAAAGTTCATATCTTTTGGTAACATTGTTGCAGCGTATGGGTATCTCCAAATCAATAGTGAAATTTAGTTCAAAATAGAGCATAAATCTATCATTTCAAAAATGTGTTGGAAATCTTATATTTAAGGTGAGATGAAAACTAAATTAATATACAAATTAAATGACATAGAAAAGTTTACTCATTAGAAATGAAGTTTACGTTTGACTTGTTCGTGTTTTAAATTGTTTCTTAAAGCTAAGTATATTGAGGATGTTGGCATGTTGGATGAGTTTGAATTATAATAATGGTTGAGAGGTTTCAGATATTTGGAATATTGATCGAAACCTGTAATGCAGTAAAGTCGGCACTTGTGCACTGATTTTTGACCACCTTTGAGTGCAATGGTTAATCTGTCTTGGCTCAGCACCACCAAGACGTACATGATCACTTGATGCATAGTAGTCACCAATCCGCTTCCAAAACGTCCCTGCCCTTTGGTCATTGCCCACAATAACATCCTTGGATGTGTTTAACCAGCCGCTGATGAGGACTAAGTCATAGCCGCTGATGAGGACTAAGTCATCATCACTGGTCCAAATCCTTCTCTCCCTACGGCTAAGTGGTGTCTCTTCAGGTGGAGTTGGAGCAGCATTCGGAGGTGAAGTAAAGAAAGGGGTTCCTTGAGAGTTGACATAAGGGTAGTCTTCTTGACTGTTAAGAAGGCTCATATAGCTTGAAGACTGAGAATCCATATCAATCAGTACAGATTTGTTGAATGAAGAAGCAAAGAAACAGATTTGTTGAATGAAGAAGCAAAGAAGAGAGAGATAAAAGAGATTTTGATCACTAGCTTAGAGAAGAGAAGAAGCAGCTCTATCTAAAAGAGAGAATGATCAGAAGAGAAGAGAAGAGAAGAAGTAGCAAAGAATAGATGATCAGAATGGAACATATGAGATAAAGAGAAAAGAAGAGAAGAAGTAGCAAAGAAGGCCATTTTTAAGCAATGTGGATGAAGAATGAGACTAAAGTTGCTTTATATTAAAACCTCACCAAACAAACAATCAATAACTAGCTATAGCTCTTTAATTCACTCTCATCTACCTTTGATGTGAGTTGAACAGTAGCAATGAATGCACTCCTCTCATATCTACTAACAACCTACTTTAACCAAACTAAATACAAAACCAAATACAAGACACAAACCAGCAGGATTCACAATAAGCAATCAATTCGGATATTCTCTTATTCCCTAACCATAACACTAACAGAAACTAAACAGATAAGCAATTGTGTAATGAGACTTAAAACCTAACCACACAACATTTCAAAATCAGAAACATCACACAACCAAAGGAATTTCAAAAACAGACCACAAACTCCTTAATCTCATGAAAAACATTGATTGGATTGTTTTCTATAATTTGAGTTTTAAAAGTTTGGATTTTAAGTTTTTGGTTTCTTAGAAAAATACAAGAACTGAAATATTTGTCACATTTCATATATTATCAGTTTCAATCATCATTTCGTAGTGTTTAAATGTTTCATTGAATATATTTTCTGGCCAAGACTAAAAACACATACTAACACACCATATCCGAAAGAATCCCAGAGAAGTTTAATTACCTTTTAGTTAGGAGTAATTGGTGGTTGTTGTTGATTAAGCTCAGATACGAGTCCTTAATCTGACCTACAAGCCTCATAAACAAAGCAAATTCAAAAGTTAATTATGATCAACAACAGATTGGCTTCTGAATACAAACCAGAAAGAAGTTTAACCATTGTAACAATGGCAGTGTAACCATTGTAACAATAGCTGATCTATAAACCAACACATGCAAGTTACAGAGACAATGTACCTTCTGCTGATATTTTGGGTCCCCTGTCCTCTGGGAAAGGGCGATAAATTCAAGCTGCTCAGTGCCGGAATCTCCAAGGATACTGTCTCCCTAGTGCAGCAAAAAATGTAACAATCAGCTAAAACTGACAGACCACATGTACTCAATGAAACATATCTAAATAGGATCACACTTGGTGCCCATTCCAAAGACACATCAGCAAAAAAATGTAACAGTCAGAACTTGGTTTTAATAAGGAACATATGTCAACTAGAGAACAAGAGCACTCGGTTGCTGGAGCAAATGGCCATAAACTCAAGAAACGCATCAGATTTGCATCCAGTGTTCATATCAAGATAGAAGTTTAACCATTGTAACAATGGCAGTGTAATCAAAAGAGAAAACTCAGTTCTTATGTTTGATTTTCTGATACAAAACAAAACAATTAACAACTTAACAAAATTTCTGTTTTGTGGTTGAAGAAGACACATTTTTTTACATAAATCCTACGGGTTTGAGTTCAAACACAAACAATTCCATGACAAACATCAACCATATCATCACAAAATGCAAACCAAACAAACCCAAAAACGTAATCGCTAATCTAAACCCTAAATCGCTCTAGATTTCAAATCAGATTCGCTAATCTAAACAGAAGGAGCTAATCGAACCATTACCTCCTTTAAATCGCCAAATCGGAAGCAGAACGGATTGGAAGCAGAACGGATTGGAAGCAGAACGAAAGCAGAACAGATTGAAAGGTTCTGGTAGAGATCGGAAGCAGAACGAATTGGAAGAGGAGAGAGTCAATCTCTGGGTAGAGATCGGAACCAGAGAAAAGAAAATCGAAGAGGAGATGGTGAATCGGCGAGTTTCATTCGTCGCAAGCTCTTGTCTCCACCGAGAGCAAACCCTAGAACCGAATGCCAAATATTTTCATTTGTCAAATATTCAACCAAGTGCCACGTGGCAATAAGATGGCACCCAAAAAACATCTTCCGCAAGATGTGTATCTCTCACTTTGAAACACACTTTTTCTTTTTTTCCTAATAAGCCAAAAATACAGCGTTGTGTGGTCTATTACTAATTATTGACTGAAAGAAAAAGGAAAACAATCAATACAAAAGAACTGAGAGAAGACCGATCAATACAAACTGGGAGAGAAGAAAAGTCCAAGCACACCGGAAAAAGCTTTTCGCCATGGAGGAGACATCTTCTATGGAAGACCAGCCACCGCAACATCAAGTGTTCATCAGCTTCCGTGGAGCGGATTTGCGCCTGAAATTCGTCAGCCATCTCGTCAAGGACTTGAAAAGGTACAACATCAACGTCTTTATCGACGAATTTGAAAAGAGAGGTCAACCTATAGATTTACTAATGAAGAGGATAGAGGAGTCGAAAATTGTTTTGGTT
>OVAQ01000530.1:0-30162 GCA_900406345.1 Erysimum cheiri
TATTGCTTAGACTTAGAGGATGAGTATAACGGGGGCCCATTATAACTTACCATAAAAACCCGCTCCGAACCGATACCCATTATAACATCAATTCGAGGCCCAATCGGTGATTTCATTATAACTCAAACCCGCTCCGAACCGCTTTAACCGGGTGCTAACCGGAGCGGTTCTTCGGTACCCATAAATTCTGCCCAGGGCTATTACCGACGATGATAATTGTAGTTCGCTTTGTATGGGCCGATACCGGTGGCCCATTACTTGTAACTTAGCGTACGGACCCATTAGTTGTAAAAACATTTGTTAAATAAAATCCAAAAGGGTCTATCCATCTCATCGACATCCACGAATCTATCTCATCAGCATCCACGTGTTAAATAGACATCTTACTAAATACTTTGTGATTCCCACTTTCAAGATCCAAAATCCAAGAGGCCAAGAACAAAACAGAAAATCCCAAGAGGAAGCCTCGAATAAAAAAAAACTCAAAACACACTATAACAAAGCAATGGCACAGCATCAGCATTCTCCTCAAAGGCCAAGAGATCAGGATAATAACACACGGCCACATGATCAATACGGCCACGTTTTCAGCGTCTCCGGTGATGACGTGGCAAGAAAGCAAGGCGTTAGTTTCACCCAACCTGTTGTGACGATGGGATCCGTAGACACGGTTACGATTGGGGAGGCTTTGGAGGCTACCGCTTTGTCTCTTGGAGATAAGCCTGTGGACCAAAAAGACGCAGATGCGATTCAAGCCGCCGAAACTAGAGCCACCGGTGAGTTTAAGTCTCGACCTGGTGGTCTTGCAGTAGCGGCTCAGGCGGCTGCTGCTACCAATGAACAGACAGTGTCCGAGGAAGACAAAGTGACTATAGCAGACATACTCACAGTAATTATCACATTTTTATAACTTTGGTTTATTTCATAACAGAAACATAAGGTAGAGCGAGAGGTTGTGGGATATTGAAATCATCTGTCTATGTTTTGCTATATGGAAACGAATTGAATTTTAGTGACTAATCAGTTGTAAGTTTTCACGACGGATTCTTGATTTTTTTGTAGCTATACAAGTATGTTTTGATAGTAAATTTCATATTAGCCTAGATAGATTAGTCTAAAATTTCATCAGACTAGTCTAGGTACAACAAAAATTGTTGGGAATCAAGTGTAACTATTTCTATGGCTAACATCGAGATGGGGTCAATTTAGTTGCTAATATATTACGATATATAATGTTGTTTTTGGTCACTATACGATTGTCTTAGCTTGGATTGTTGGGTTGTGTAGGATGCGGCAGAGAAGCTTCCAGGAGACAAGGTGGTGACAAGTGAAGATGCAGAGGCGGTGGTTGGAGCGGAACTTAGAAGCAGTTCAGAGATGAAGACAACTCCTGGTGGTGTGGCAGATTCCATGTTGGCGGGGGCAAGGCTCAATCAACAACTCTAGCTAAGTTTCGCTTCATTTGGTCTCTGGGGCCATTTATGAAGTTGTATAGGAAGGAATAAAAGACATGTTTTTCTCTATCAAGAGTGGCTCCTGTTTATGTAGTCCTGGTTGTAAGAATTTTACTTGGTGACCATTTTTATATCTATTAGTGGTCGTCCCAAGTAATGAACTTTTTTTTTGTATTTCTCAAACTAGACAAGTTCACTTACCATCCACAAGATGTAAAAATACGAATAAAAATCTTACAAATCATAAGATTGTTTCCCAGTGAATTTAACCTCGATGGGACTAACATTTTTACCGATGGATCTCATGTTTTGTCCAACACCTTCTCTTCCTGGGTTCGCTTTCTCTGGATAAACTCCATCTTTCGGGTGAAGATATTGAACCTCTCCGTTAGGGAACACTCTGTAAAACTGGTAATTGATCTTGTACTTGGACCTCAACCTCGTACCTAAAGCCAAACACTGTTCTTTCCTCGCTAGTTTCAATAGATTCGGTCCTTCTCTCATTATCGCAGCTCCTCCTGTCGGCATCTCAAAGATTTGTTCTTTCGGTGAGTTCCATGTGATCACGTAGAATTCTTCTACTTGTGCTTTACGGAGGAGACCTCCTGTGCTTCCGGCGAAGATTGGTGACGGCGTGTTCGGGTCTAGCTGCGGCGGAGTGAATCCAACCGGAGCTTCTTCTTTCACGGCAGCGGCTGGGGCAGCAGAGGAGGACTCTGTTTTCTCGGCGCGGATGGCGGTTTTCGTGAAGGAGAGAGACTTGGGACGGTGGGTTGTTGAGAAGAAGTGGAGTTTCTTGACGGCGGAAGCAGTGGTTGTTATGGCGGGGCTGAAGATTCCGGCGGCTTGAGTTGCCATAGTTTCTTTTGTTTCCTTTCTCTAAATCTTTTTTTTTGTGAAGTAAACGGAGATAGAAATGAAATGGCTTAATAGAATCTGCCAGCGAGAGAGTTGATGAGAATCGAACAGTTTTAGATAAGGTGATCATATCGTTTGGACCAATGAGGTTCCAAGAATTTATTCTTCTCTTACCCTTACCAGATTTTTAGGCGATGTCGTTTTGTGAACTTTGACATGTTCCTAGTCCAACATGCCACAATGTTATGACTCGAGAATCAGGTCAACGAGTTAAATAGACGATAATACGGGGTCCAACATTTTAACACAAGAAAGCAGAAAAACATTGCGAGACTAGCTTTCGCTCTGAGAAGGCATGAGCCGGAGTCTCTCCTCTGAGACTCGTTCACGATCACCACCAAAGAATCTTTCTTCGGCGAGCAAGGACTGTAAGTCGCTTCCGTTGGCTAAGCTATTGAACTCAACGGCTTTAGACGGCATAGTTGGATAACGTCTTTGACAGAAAGTCATCAGTCTTTTAACTGACTGAAGATACTTGCGAGTAGTTTCATCATTCATGATGTGAGCAACACTGTTGGTGTAAATTTTCTCTCGAGCTGAACGTTCGTGGATACCAACCATAGTCACTCCAATGGGCCATGGCGCGTTCCCGATAGCTAGTTTGATGTAGTGGTCCATTGCAGCGAGGTAGTCTCGCTTTATGCAGTAGTTAACCATCACCATTAAAGCTTGACGAATGTCAGCTGGTAAACCCTGCAATTTGTAAGCCATAACAAATTATTAACACTTATAGAATTAACACTTATACGACAGAAAGAGAGAAACTTTTTTGCACCCAACATTCCAGCCTCTTTTTATTCATCTAAATGGAGATAACAGAGGCCTCAATGGCAAATTCAAGGTGCATACAGAGTCAGAGTTACAAAAGAACTATTGAAAAAAACTCTACCTTATCACCATATCTGAAATCAAAAGTACCCAAACTAATGGAACCTAGACATTGTGCATAGGTTTTCCTACCCAAACAACATAGTCCTGTAAGCTTATTAGATAGAACTGATATAATGTATTTCCAATTGCATAAACAGAGATAATCTCCTAACAATTATCTTACAAGTTAGCAGCCAAACAAGAATCGAAAGCAAGAATGTATACCTTCTTCCTGCATAAGTTGAAGAGAGGAGTTAGATAGCGAGCACACTGCTTAAAAGTGGCTACCATCTGTTTCCCTTTGGCAGTTCTCCTCTCAGTGTTCTCCATGGCATCAAGCTCCTGTTTCCATTCAATCAATAGCTTCTTGTAAAACACAAGGATCTTATCCTCATCGCATAGATCCTCGAAGTTAGCTTTCAAACGCTTCATATCCTTATCAGCATCAACATCACTCGATTCACCACCACTGAGATCATCTTCCCTCGTTTCACCTCTATCACCTTCGTCTCTACCTCTTTCATCTCTACTCTTCCTCTTCCTATCTCCCATCATACCACTCTTCTGCCGCTTCTTAAGCTCTGCGATGTCACGCAAGAAATCGTTCGTTTGTCCCTCAGTCATATCGCTATCAACCTCGAACAATCCTTCCTTCAAAACGTACTTGAGTCGATCGAGCCGCGCTTGATCATCTTCTCCGAAGAGAGTCATCGGCTGCTTAAGGAATCTCAAACGACGAATCACTTCCTGCCTCGGGAGAATTAGGTTTTCGATGTTTCGTTCGTCGGTTAGGGATTTGGAATCAGCGATAGCAGCAGCATCCGATGCGGAGGATTTGGAAGATGCAGATGCAGAGGCGTTAGAAGAACCAGGAGCAGATGGATCACCGGATGATTTTCCACCTCCACCGTCTGCGGCGGCTCTACGCTGAGCCTTAAGCTCATGCTCGCGTCGTTCTTCCTCTCGAAGCTTCTGGATTTTCTTCTGCTCGATCTCAGATCGCTTGAAGAACTTCTTACCACCAGATTCCTCAGCTAGACTCTTCCGTTTCTTCAGAATTTCTTCCCTCAGCAGATCCATCAGAAAGGTTTCTTCAACCGCCGCCGAGGATTGGATTTTCTATCTGTTGAGAGATGGTCGCGACGACGGGAATTATTGAAATCTGCCTAACATAATATATATATGACGTCATCATTGTCTCAGGCCCATAAATAAATGGGCTTTATTAGATTTCTAATTGGCCCATTTAAAATAGCTTCGTTGTATTTCCTTTTTCTTCTTCCCGAAATCCGCAGAAGCTTCAAGGGATTTGCGAAAGGAAGAGATGACGACGATACGTAGATTCAGCTGCAACGACCTTCTCCGATTCACTTCCGTGAATCTGGACCACCTCACTGAAACAGTAATCTCGTGTTTCTTATATGTAATCTGTGGTTTTGTCTGATTTTTGCTATCGCGATTTTGTTAATTTGTTCAAAGTTTGTTTCATGAAACAGTTCAATATGTCTTTCTACATGACCTACTTAGCGAGATGGCCTGACTATTTCCATGTTGCTGAAGGTCCTGGCAATCGTGTCATGGGTTATAGTAAGTTCTTTTTGTTCTCTTTTCCCACTTCGTTTTGGTTTTCGTCTCTGTGAATTTTGTGTTTGCTTACCATGACTAGAGATGTGAATTCGTGTAGATTTCCGTAGTTAGTGGTTTTGATGTAGGAATCTTGATGTTGGGTAGAAGAGGCATAGGAAGAATGGCTTAAGATTGTTTGTTCTAAATGCCCATAAGACTGAGTTATGAATTATATCAAGGTTCAACTTTTTCTGTTTTTCAATGTTTGTACTATAGTAATGCCATACCTTTTTGGTTCGAAATGTAATTTATTTGAGGCTTCATCTTTATTTATTTTCTTGAAATATGATATATGCTTCAATCTCGATCTGAATCTTTGACGTTCTGTTCTTGTGGTGCCCTGTTACTTGACTGGTTCAAGCCGTTTGGCTTTGTTTTGAAGAGCTAAATTTAATTGTGGAAGAGGGATTTCTTGAATTTATACCTGTTTTTCTCCCTTTTTGTAGTATAGTTTGGAAAAGGACCTTGGAAGCATAGTGAATCCATTGAAAGGAGTGAGAGTAAAACTAAACTTTTGGGTGTTAATGTGATAGTTATGCAGTATCACTGAAAATGTAGTTTTGTATAGTTGAAAATGTTATGGTTGATATTCTTGAGAATCCACGTAAGTAGCTTATCTAGTTGTTCCTGAATGATCCCTCTTTTATTCAAAAATTCAGGAACTAGAGCTGTATGAAAAACTACAAACAAATGTAAAACTTCTTCTTATGAATATCATTTTAAAAGCATGTGTCTAATATTCTATATGGTTTCAGTTATGGGTAAAGTTGAAGGACAGGGTGAATCTTGGCATGGTCATGTAACAGCCGTCACTGTCTCTCCAGAATATCGGAGGCAGCAACTCGCAAAGAAACTGATGAACCTTCTGGAAGATATCAGTGATAAGATGTAAGACTTAACAAAAACAAAGCATCTCCAGTTTTAGTGTTTTCTTTGATATAGATCGTTATGATTAAATAAAAGATGGAAGCCTTAATATATTGATATTGGCTTTCAAAGTGGACCGTTTATTTTTATGAAAACCGATATTTAGGTAGCTTTCAAAGTGAGCCAGGATCAAAGTCTTCTTTTGAATTGGTGCTCATTGTAGCTCTACCTATTGATTGATTTTATCTTCTCTGGTACTCTTTGGTCTTCTTAATGATTATTATACTCCTGGTTATTGATCGCAGTGATAAAGCCTACTTTGTGGATCTTTTCGTAAGAGCTTCTAACACACCAGCCATCAAGATGTATGAAAAGGTAAAATATTAGGATTATGAAAATGATTAGAAGCTTAGAAGGCTCATAACTGATGACATTGTAAGAAAAAAGAAGTTCATAACTTTCCAAATGGGACATGCACACATTTTACATATTTCCCATATATCATTGTCAAACGCCTTCATAGCTTCTTCTTAATGGCCATTTTGATGAAACTAACCGTTTCTCTTTCATTTTTAGCAGCTTGGCTACATAATCTACAGGCGGGTTTTACGCTATTATTCAGGAGAGGAGGATGGATTAGGTGAGGCTTTGATTCACTTTCCTTTTATCTATGATTCACCCTTAAATTTCCTTTTGCTTAAAGCTTAAATCGTTTGATCTCAATAAACAGATATGAGGAAGGCACTATCAAGAGATGTAGAGAAAAAGTCTGTGATTCCTCTCAAGAGACCTATCACACCTGATGAACTAGAGTATGATTAAGACCCAAACTTGACAACTCTTAAAGATTGTTTTAATTTGCATGAAAAATACTCCAAGAGCCATAGATGACGCTACTGTTCAGTGGTTTCGTATCTGAATTATTTTTCCTTTTCTTCCACACAAATTTATAATTATTGTGATCAAACTTTAATAATTATTGTGATCAAACTTTAATAAGTTTAGTTAAGTAGTATTTGTTTTGAAAAATAATTAATCGCGCCGTCTTATAGTTTGGGATGGGCCAAACGGATATTTAAAAGATAAGAAACTAATCAGAAACACACAAGTACTCTCTCTCTCTCTCTCCATGAGAACTCTAATCTCTCAACGGCAATGTGTGACGTCACCGTTTCTTATCTCCGCCACATCTCCGCCGTTTCCTAGCCGGTGCTGTCGGTTGTCTTCCTCATCGTCCTTTTCTCCTCCACGTCACAGGCGTCTCTCTTCTCTCTCGATCAGAAGCGTTTCGCATGAATCCGCCGATCAGACTTCTCCCTCTAGGCCGCGAACTCTTTATCCTGGTGGTTACAAGCGTCCGGAACTCGCCGTTCCCGGGCTACTTCTCCGGCTAGACGCGGATGAAGTTATGAGCGGGAATCGTGAAGAAACTCTTGATTTGGTCGACCGTGCGTTAGCTAAATCTGTCAAAATCGTCGTAATTGATGGCGGAGCTACTGCCGGTAAGCTCTACGAGGCGGCTTGTTTGCTGAAATCACTTGTTAAGGGTCGTGCTTACCTCTTGATCGCTGAACGTGTTGATATCGCCACCGCCGTTGGTGCTAGTGGTGTTGCTCTCTCCGACGAAGGTAAATCTAATTTCATTCAATTTTAGCTTTCTGCTTCCTCCGTGCACTTCTTTTGTAGGTTTTTTTCATCTAATTTCTCATAGTGAGTTGTCTCCAAATGCTATGTACAGGTCTTCCGGCGATAGTGGCAAGAAACACATTGATGGGTTCCAATCCCGACTCGGTAGTTCTTCCTTTGGTAGCTAGGATTGTGAAGGATGTTGATTCTGCTCTGAGTGCCTCAAGCTCTGAGGGTGCTGATTTCCTTATACTTGGATCTGGTGAAGATAAACAAGTGGGTTTATTGGCAGATTCTTTGTTGAAAAGCGTGAAAATACCGATTTTTGTGACTTGCATAAGCAAAGGAGAAGCTAAAGAAGAATTGCAGTTACTGAAATCAGGCGCTTCTGGTTTTGTAATTTCATTGAAAGATCTGCGTTCTTCTAGGGATGTAGCTCTTAGCCAGTGTCTTTATGGAGGTTATGTTGTGAATCATGAAACATGGAACGAGAATGAAAGCATTTTGAACAAAAAACCGTCAGCTGAAGCTAGTGACCCTCAGGAAAAAAATAGTTCTGCTGGCTTCATAAAATTAGAGGACAAACAGAAACAAATAATAGAGATGGAGAAATCAGTGTTGAGAGAGACGATTGAAATTATCCAGAAGGCGGCTCCACTGGTGATGTTTATTTAAAACATTTGGTAGTTGAAGTCAGTTTTTCTGAAATGGTTCTAAACTAGATTTTCTGGGGTTAAAATATAGTTTAATTTGCTTCTGGACTGTTTTTCAATAACAGATGGAGGAAGTCTCCCTTCTCATTGATGCAGTTTCCCGGATTGATGAACCGTTTTTAATGGTTATAGTGGTAATACTGCACTCAACTCCATCAAATTGTGGTTCCAGGAATTTGCATTGGTATTAGCTCTATATTCATGAAAAACATTTTTGATTACACACTTTTGCCATGACTAGATAGCTTGAGATAGATCTCTGCTAAACAATTGGCATGCTTCTAGTCACTTCCTCTTTTGTGCTTTTCAATATTGTGCTATCTATAAGTTCTTCTTATGGATTTCTTTTAATCCCCCTCTGATGTTGCGCTCCTCTCTATCTGTCTATGCATCTATTCCTGTTTTGCTTTTCGATCTGGTTATAGGGGAACTGTAATTTTCTTAACTGTACTATCTGCTCATGGACATAGTTTCCTGCCTTTCTTGTGATGATTAGAAGAGTCAAGAAATTATTATGTTTCGTGTAATTATTTTGAAGCATTGCTTGTGTCTTGTGATTTCTAGAGGATTCCAACTAGTTTTTTATCTACTTCTGCTTTGGGTTTCTTAGATTTGGAAAATGTTTAAAGGGGGACAAGTAGCTTTAGATTCAAAATAACTTTTGTATGGATAAGCAATTTATTGGAATTCATTTTGGTGGCCTTAGGGGGAATTTAACTCCGGAAAATCAACGGTTATCAATGCACTTCTTGGGAAGAGATACCTCAAAGAGGGGGTAGTCCCCACTACCAATGAGATCACTTTTCTATGCTACTCTGACTTGGAATCCGAAGAGCAACAGCGTTGCCAAACGCATCCAGACGGCCAATACATCTGCTATCTTCCTGCACCAATACTTAAGGATGTGAGTCATTCTACCGTTGCAGTCCTGATTTTTTCCTAATTATTTGTAGAAATTGATTTGGACTCTCTTTCGAGCAGATAAATATCGTTGACACACCTGGGACCAATGTAATCCTTCAAAGGCAACAGCGTCTTACAGAAGAATTTGTTCCACGTGCAGATCTTCTTGTGTTTGTCCTTTCGGCTGACCGCCCTTTAACTGAAAGTGAGGTAGAGGTTAATGTTTTGCCTGGCATGTTAGTTGTTGTTGCTTTTGCTCTATATATATCTGCATTAGTAGCTGGTTAAATCTATTTCTTAACGAAAGAAATCGGTGAAATCATGTATAGACCATCAAGGCATCAAAACCTTGGGTAGGGAAGGGGAAGGTGTCACTAGGTTGAATGCATATATCAAGGTTTTCTTGATTTTAAGATATGAATTGGACTAATTATCTTTTCAAGTAATGGATGATGTAGCTATTGTTGGCGACAGTATGCCCTTTTGGTCCATATTGTGTTAAAGCTTAGGCCAAGACACATGAGACGTGGGTTAGGTTGTTTATTGGTACAGAAAGACAGATCTCGTATCTGTGGCAAACTGTATGTAAATGATCATTTATGAAATTACTAACCTCATAGATATTTTCGGAATTATTTTTGAAAATCCAAAGAAGAACACAAATTAGGAACAAGCTTCTCAGTGTAGCCATATCATGTCAATCACCATCTCTGCAGTTTTGCTGCTGTCATAATTATACTGTAGGTTGATTTACATCTCGTTGTGTTTGACAGGTTGCTTTTCTCCGGTACACACAGCAATGGAAAAAGAAATTTGTGTTTATTCTGAATAAATCTGATATCTACCGTGATGCTCGTGAGGTTTATCAGATACAAGATTTATGTCCTTTCCTTGATAGTTTCTGTTATCTCTGGATGTTTCTTGACTCAGATTAATTTTACTGCTGCAGCTTGAGGAAGCTATTTCATTTGTTAAAGAGAATACGCGGAAGCTGCTTAATACAGAAAATGTGATACTTTATCCAGTGTCCGCACGGTCTGCTCTGGAGGCGAAGCTTTCAACAGCTTCTTTGGTTGGAAGAGATGATCTTGAGGTCTCAGATCCTGGTTCTAATTGGAGAATCCAGAGCTTCAATGAACTTGAGAAATTTCTTTACAGCTTCTTGGATAGCTCAACTGCTACCGGGATGGAGAGAATAAAGCTTAAATTGGAGACACCCATGGCGATTGCAGAGCGTCTCCTTTCTTCTGTGGAGTCTCTTGTGAGACAAGATTGCGTAGCTGCTAGGGAAGACTTGGCTTCAGCAGACACGATTATCAATCGAACTAAAGAATACGCTCTTAAGATGGAATATGAGAGCATTTCTTGGAGACGGCAGGCTCTCTCGTTGGTATAAATTCAAAGATATATCTTGTTGAATCATGTGGGAGGAAATTATATTGTTCTAACTTGGCTTTTTTTTGTGTTTTGTCCTCTGGCTTTAATTGCAGATTGATAATGCCAGATTGCAAGTAGTTGATCTAATAGGAACTACCCTGCGACTATCAAGTCTTGATCTTGTGATCTCTTACGTGTTTAAAGGGGAAAACTCGGCCTCAGTCGCAGCTACATCCAAAGTTCACGGTCAAATACTCGCTCCAGCACTCTCAAATGCTCAAGTAAGTCTGATGCTTTATTCTTTGAGTATTGTCCTAATTGTGGACTTGTTGATCATATATTTGAGGTCGGAGATATAGTCTCTATTCATACATAAATTTAATATTGTCCAACCTTGTCTTGGTGTGACCTGATGCCGGTTACTGGTCTCTTAACCCTAGAGAATCGACTTTACTTCTGGCTACTGACTTTGCCTTCTATTGAGTGAGGAATTATTTATTTGTTTTCACATTTTACTGGTGTGCAGGATTTGCTTGGAAACTATTCTGAATGGCTACAATCAAATACTGCCCGTGAAGGGAGTCTGTCCCTGAAATCATTTGAAAACAAATGGCCAACATATGTCAATTCAAAAACTCAATTGGGCATAGATACATATGACTTGCTTCGGAAAACTGATAAATTCAGCTTGAAAACAATACAGAACTTGAATGCCAGAACCACATCAAAACGATTGGAACAAGATATTCGAGAAGTGGTGAGTTTCGAGTATTAAATATCTGTATTCTAAATCGAATTCAGTCGATTCAAGTGTCTTGATCTTTACGATTGTTTCATACTGTCATCTGTTCAATCTGAACGTAAGATCTGATGGAGATGTTTATTCAGTACTTTATTTTCATAGATACTTGTTTGGTTATTCAAGAATCAATCTAAGTGATTCTTTTGACATTATTGAGTTTTGTTTGCCTTTTTCTAGTTCTTTGTGACAGTTGGTGGGCTTGGAGCTGCGGGACTATCTGCATCACTTCTAACCTCAGTGCTACCCACCACATTGGAAGATCTTCTTGCTCTTGGCCTTTGCTCTGCTGGAGGGTAATAAATGCTTCTCTGAATCTTCCCCCTTTTCCATTGTTTCATTACTCCACCTTTTTATATCATGTCACCTAGTACATTTTTTTCTTGCAATTAAAGGCATATTATGATGTTTTAGAAAAACTAGCTGTATGTATGACATAATGTATGTTGCAGGTATGTGGCTATAGCAAACTTCCCATACCGTAGACAAGCTATAATTGGTAAGGTGAATAAAGTGGCTGATGTGTTGGCTCAACAGCTCGAAGATGCAATGCAAAAGGATCTTTCAGATGCGACGAATAATCTAGTAAACTTTGTGAATATCATTGCCAAGCCTTACCGAGAAGAAGCTCAGCTAAGACTTGATCGTCTTTTAGGAATCCAGAAAGAACTATCAGATATTAGAAGTAAATTACAGTTGCTACAAGTTGATATTGATAACCTTCATGTATCACGAGATGAGATGAGACTTTAGCTGTTACAACACAATGTCGGGTTTTCCCTTCTTGACATTGTTCAGTGGGGGGCAAGAGTATGTACTTTGTCATAATGAATAAGACCTGCCAGTTCCGACTTGAAATGGACTCACTGTGATGGTTTATTGAATACGGATTCAAGATTGGAGAGGTTCTTGGAAAAACCAAAAATAGCATTTTGAACATGAAACTCTGATATAATGCTTTTTTTTTTTAACTTATTTTTTCAGATTGATAGTGATACAAATCGCTGGATGAGTTGGAAGCTCAGGAGGCTCGTGAAGAAACTGTTCTTCTGTTCTTTGACCTGCACATGTATCTCACATCACAGGTTAGTATATTAGTCGACTCGGTTATTCTATAATTGTGATTTTTATATTCTTCTGGAATTCATAAATAGCTTAAATACATTCGTATGCAATCTATTCTCCGCATAGAGCATCTAAACTTGGTTGTTAATGTACTAATCTTTTGACTTAGTGACTTAAATATAGACAAAAATTCCTAATATAGGTTTCCCTGATGAGTAATTCTCAGCATATGCTAGCTATGATATCTAAAGATAAAAGCGCCTAAATTTCTTTTCTAGGTACGGATTGGTTCAAAAAGTTTTAAATTCAGAATTGGTAGAATAAACCTTAGCTAATGCTTGATACTGGAAATTATTTAGAATTAACGTTAGACTAACATTATATAAAAGCTTGTTCATAGGTTCCTCGTTAGTTTTCTAATCAAAGTCATAGCTTTAAGCTAATGACATGTATGCTTGATAACCAAACATTTTATGTTATTAAAAACAAAGAGAGAATATTAAGTATGGTCAAAAGTTAGAGAAAGTGAAAATCCCCAGTTGACATATTTTTTGTGTAAACGTGAAACAGATTCCACCTTACTTTGTTGCTAAAGATCATAAAGAAAAATAGACTAACAAATAAACAAAACATTGTACAGAAATTTTGAAAACAAAAAGAAAAATTTGAAGGGATCTAGCTTTGGATTGTCCTTTTCATTTGGGGACCAGAAGTGGAATGATGATGCAGAGAAAGCCCACTTTTTTGGTTCTTGTTTCAAAGTTTCTCTTCTTCTGATTGGTTTAGACAAATCAAAAACTAAAAAGGGAAAACACACGGGAAAACAGTGATTGGCGAATGCGTAAACTCGGATGGTCAGGGCTCACTAGAGAGAGAAAATAAGGTACAGGATTCTTGCTTTACTTACCAGTAAGTTACTACTACACACGTCTTTAACTCGGGTTTGTCGAGATTTACATTGCCAAAAACCTTTTGTTTTCAGAACACATGAAGATTTTGAAAAGTTTTCCTCACTTGAAAAGGAAACTTCTTTTGCTACCGTAGCTTTTTTAATGTACTGTTCCATTAACTGAATAATTGTAATAGACATCACTACTTATCATCTCTATCAGTACGAGACATGCGTATTGTCTATGTTCTTTAACTGACCCTACATATATTACTTCTTTGAGCACCTATGGATTATAGAGGAGCCACTCTCTAACCCGAGCATTGATTTGTGCTCTGAAACACGTTTCCCCATAAGTTTTCTATTACAGGGCATACATGATTTTAATCATTCATTACATTTGAGGTGTAGATTAATCATAAGAAGAAAGCTCGGTTTTCGCATGTTGTACTTCCTTTTTCTTTGAATCTGGTTTCAATGTACCAAGAAGTATTAGGAAACTGTCAATATGATCTTGTGATGCTACAATATCAGAAACAAGATCTCAAAGATTTGGACATGAAACTGACTTTCTGGTCATTGGCCATTCTACTATTGATTGGTAAGTATGTTACTGCTCTTGTTATATTTTGGACTTACTCTAATCAGAAGCAAATACCTGGTAATATATCGGATGTGTTTATTATCGGTTTGTTATTCGTATCAAAAAGGGAAAATATTTGTGTATATATCGAATTCTAGTTCATAGCAGGTTGCATCACAGTTGCAAGTTGGTAGTGTAACTTTAGGTCCCAGGAAAGTGTGGACGTGGAGTCTTTGTGATTTCTTTGCCTTCAATTAATTCTGGTCATTGATTTCTTTCACCAATAAGGGCATTTTGGTCTTTCACTCATTTTCGTTTGTCTTTTACCGGAAAAATTACTGGATCATAGTACTGACTAGCGGTAATATGGAAATTTGTTACAAATTGAAGGCATCTGTAATATGGTAAAGGTTATTCTGAAAATAACAAACATGTAGATATCGAATTCAACAAAAATAGTAAAACGAACTGTAACGATGTCACTTGTGGTGAGAATAACAGGGTAAACTATTTATTATCTTTTTATTTTTTTATAACTGGGTAAATTGATATGCAAGCTTTATTTTAATACAGTATCAAGAAAATTGAAGCTATTTTCTCCATAGTGCGTGCTACCGCTTGGACGAATATGCGTTTAAGGGCTACTGAGAATGTTTTAAAATGTTTAAATTCTATGTTTAAGTACCATTTTTCTGTGTTTTTTTTTTCTTTAAGCTTTCCGCTACGAATTTTTAATGAGTTGTAAACACAACACAACACAAACTTATATTTTCATCCTTTGGTTTGCATAATATAAAATACTACGAACTTATGGATAGACGGTAATATCCGAGACAAAACATAGAGATTATAATAGAAAACTAGCTAATTAATTGTGGTTTACTGGCGCGGCGTTCTAATGGCGAGAGATCTTGTTATGGAATTTGACGAGTGATAGAACTGTTTTGTGCTACATAGTTAATGAGTTAAACTAAAAGACATAGTTTAGTGGTCTGTATTTAAATATTTTGTTATAATCTAGGTTGGAATATGATAAATATATGTAAATTGTAGACGATAAAAATAATTAAATATATAGTTCTACAATAAGTTTGTGGATATAAGTTTAGTTGTTTGTAGTTTGTACGAGTATCATCGTTATGTCACCGTTTAAGTTCAAACTCGTATATGTTGACAAAAAATAACATTTTTTTATAGTATTTTTATAAAATTTGTTTATTTTACACGAAATTTAGATGCTGCACCACGAGATTTTACTTTTTCGTAAACAGGCTTTTTAATTAACAATAAATTTTCATTTTGCAATTTATAATGTCTTCAGACCAGGTTAGGTTGATTAACTCTTCTTCAAATGAAATTATAGAGTTCGAGGATTATGATTCAGTATTTTGTCCGGGAGAAGAGTTTAATTCACTAGATGAACTACAAAATATTAGATGGGGTATGTTGCCAGTGAATTGTTCCATATGTATATGGTTAATATATTAGTATAAGATTTAAAGGATATGTTAATGCAATAAAAGGTGTAGAATATATAATAAAAGCCTAAAAGAATCCAATGCCAAGTGGACTTGCCGCTATAAAGAGTTGTTCACCCCTCCTCCTTCCCTTTCACATTCATTCTTGCTTTCTTTAGTTACCTCTTAACTAAACAAACCAACGAATCTCTCTTTCTCTCCAGTTTTCCATTGATCAAAACCAACCAACGAGAAAAACCGAAAGATCTGAATAACAATCACAAACTGTCATTTGAATCCTCTGCTTTTCTCAATAACAACATAGAAAAATGTCAATTGTTGTTTGTCAAGCTCAAGAAAAAATCCTTGCGAAGAATCAAAGAAACGAAAGTTTCTATCCAAAAGATGACATGGGTGGGATGAGTTTCCTTCAGTCTATGTCCGATATCACTGCCACTGTCCGAAACAAAGAGGATAAAGCTTATGTTCACCCGATCGAGAAACGCTCTGTTTCTAAGCTGAATGAGAAAAGCCTAGAGATGTGCACTGAGAGTCTCGGGACCGAAACAGGAAGCGAGAGTGGTGACGACTTGTCATTGCTTGCGTTTGAAGCAACCACTACTATTAGGGTTCCTTCTCCTCAACCGGAAAAACCTCGAGAACATCCGGCGAAGAAATCAACAATGAGTCGCAACAACAGCTTCCCGCCGCCGATAAATTCAAAGTATAATCGTATGGTGAGATGGTTAGGAGAAGATGGTCGACTTGTAGTTCAAGCAATTAGAGTTTCGTCCCCGCCTCGTTGTTTTGTAGCAGAACGTGGTGAAGGAAGGCTTCGTCTCTGTTTTTCGTCGGAAAGTTCTCTACCTGGGCACAGTCACGAGGGAGAAGAAGAGCAAAAAGAAGAAGAAGAAGAAGAAGAAACAGAGGAGGGCATGGATGAGGAAAATAGTGAGAACTTGGAGGGTACAAATGGGAATAAAACGTTTAGCAGATTAAGCAGCAGATGCAAGGAGAACGGTCGTGAGCCTAAACCAATGCTTACTTGGAAGCAGCAGCAGTTTTGGGTCGCCACTTAGACTTTATTCGACTCCAATATTTGAACTATTTAAATAATTTAAATGTGTTTTCTAGTTTTAGTTTCTTTATAAAATATTAAGTACTGGGAGCTAGTATGCTTTCTAATTCTGTTTAATGTAATGTTAAATGAGAATTATTATTATTATTAGTTTCATATTTATAAATAATCATCATGACAAAAAAAAACTGAATAATGTACTGTTTATCGTCTTTTTGTACGTTAAGACAAAAAAAAAAAACTCCGAGAATGTCCTTTAGGAAGCTTCCTAAAATGATTTTCCCAAACACAACTTTTTCGGTTTCCCACTCATGTTCTCTTGTATAGATTTTCGACTTAGTTATATATTATTGACAAAAAATACGTTTTCGTAGTCGAAAATTTCTGAACGGTTCATTTCTTTCCAAAACAAGAAGTAGCTAGATACTAATTAAAGTCGACAAACAAACTAAAAAGAGAACAACAGAATGAATCATATTTCTAATTAACCGCACACTATATGTAAATAATAGGCCCAAAACTGAAAAACCACATATGTATGTACTATAATTTTGCGCCAAACTGAATTTACCATTTACGTTTATGGTGATTCCCTTATTTGTTATCGTTGATAAAACCTATGTTTCTAGATGTAACCAAAATGAGGCTTTGCAAACAGGAGACCAGTTATATATCAATGTAATTAGGAAGACAACTTCAATAGTGTTTGCATGAATTTAATTAGGAAAGAGTACAGCATCAAATCAATAGTCGTTGCAGGAATTATCAAATATATTATTATATTTGAAGTTTTCATCTAATTAAAAGACTAAGACTGAAATTAAGCTGAATACCAAAGAAAAAGATTTGATGTGCCAAGCTAACCGAACCTCATTATTCAGTTTTAGTATGAGAAATCCAATATTAAAATCGAACAATCCAATATAAAATGAATCAAAATGAATGTCCCGAATGCGCAACTTTACTATATTTTCTAACAGAGTTTGTATTTTATAACTTTACTTATCCTAAAATTTTGCCACAAAAAAAATTCAATCATGATAGTAGTTCTTATATATACATCATTTGTTTATTTTCTTTATTATTTTTAAACGGCTATGCAAGAGTTTAGTAATGATTTTTTTTTTTTTTAATTTACGTGCGAAAGATGCATATGTGGTACGTACAACGGCCACATGAAGATACAAGAGATTGTTCCCACACGCCCACATGACCATCACATGCAAAATCTGCTCTATCTCCTTTTAATTCCCACCAATTGTTTTCTTTAGTTTTCTATTTGCTCTCATTTTGATTCTGTTTCTGGATTTTCCTTGTACGATTTGTGAAGAGGTTCTCTTACTTTCTTTCTCCTAACTTTCTTTTTGCGTTATCTCATCATACCAAAGCGCATGACCTCATTAATGCATATTATTTTATTTTCTAATAAAATTAATATTTGAAACGTTATTGTTTACTTTGTGGTCTCATTGGTCGATATATATACAGTATACCGATTGTGCTTATACACACTAATAATCATAGAACCGATAGGTATGATCATGTAAAACTTATAAGTAATTTAATGTGTGCATCAATTAAAAATCGATACGCCTGTCGTTTCACCAACATGAATCTTTTTTTTTCCTAGTTTTTCGTTAAATAATCTTTTGTATATGAGCATTTTTATCATAGTTTCATTTATTAATCACGAATAACTGGAAATTAATTCGTTGGTTTTTAATGGTTAAAACTTAAAATGTTTATCTTTAAAAAGGAGAAACCATCTTTCAACTTAATTTTTTTTGTTTCGAGTTTAATCATAGTTGGTAATCATAGTTGTTAAGAATACTCGACTTATTTTAAAAATGAATTCGAACCTCAATCCAAGATACATACTTATTGTTTTCATGAGAATCGGGTTCACTTGACCGTTGATAATTATGCGGAAACTTATGCATATACCTTTATCCTAAATCCTAATTATGTTTTAATTTATTTGTTTACAAACCCACAAATTCTCAGTATATGTAATATATTACTGATGTAAAGTATATATACATACTTTGCTTTGGAGTTTTCGATCTAACGAGACTATCAAGACCCAAAATTCCGGAGTAATAAATTTTTTTATTTTTTAGAATGCTGTAAAAAAAGAGTTATCAGAAATTAATATACATTTCGTTTATATATATTAGCGGTTATAAATAAGCAGAAACTATTTCTATGTATCCGACATGGACGAGGACTTAGTCACAGTGTGTCCGTACGAAATGCATAAATCTACGAACATCCCAACATATAAATTTGCAAAGTATATAAATGTTCACCAATGAGAATTAGACAAGGTATGATGTAATGTCCAATCCAAAGTCCCAAAAGTATCTAAATATATTAAAGAGTACTTTGTTTCTCTGCAAACGAATATCGAGAGAGAACTCTACTTCTATGGTTCTGTGTGCCACTTGATGCTTATTATTGACCACTATCTCCATGCGGCACCCATTTCTGTGATATTTCAATCATTCTTTTGTCATACCAAACATTTTTTGCGCACTATTGTTTTGATTACCTTCTATTTTGGTATATTATTCTGATTACCTTCTATTTTGGTAAGCTATCTCTTAATCCAAGACATTAACTAATTTTCTACTGGTAACCACTATACAAATTTTGGCAGCAAAAGAGAAAAACACTAGTAATAATTTTGTACGGGTTGAATATGTACATTCGTTATAATTTTTTTCTACATTTTAGTGTTTCGACTAATATATGATGAATTTTCCATGGCACATAACAAGATGTTTAAGCAGTTTTAGTTATGTTTCCTTAATGGAATGAAACTAATTTCGGCGGGATCGGAAACCTGAAACATAAATAATCAGTAGGGCATTCATACCAAATAATCTTATTGTTTTATTTTATTAACCATCAAGTGGGTGGGAGTGAAGAAAATAAGATATCTACTGAATTTTTTTTTTTCTTTTTCTTTACTTGCATGTGTAATAATTTGGTCATGAGATTTTATTCGAGAGCTGCATTGTAAAATAACATGTTTATAATTTTATACACGATGATATTTATCATACTTGTAAGTTGAGTTGCTTTTAATATTTGGTTAAATTACTTAGCTAATTTACCGTAAACGATTTTCAAACCCGCGATTAAATTAAAAGTTTTTAAGTTTTAACTATTAGCTTCGATATAGAACCAGAGAATTGGGCTTAAGCGTGGCCCAATTATGACTGACAAATAACGTGAAGTGAGATATATTAGTCCCCTCTGTTCGGCCCAACACTCGCCACCGCTATTTGGGTATATGAATCACCAAGGTTAAATTCGAAATTAATAAAGTGGAGGGGTCAATTTGTTATTCTGATTCTCTTTAGGGTTTGGTTTGTCATTTACGTCTTTTAACTTTTTTGCCGTGATTCTCTCCTATTCTTCTTCTTCTTCTCCTCCCCCCCTACTGACTTTTTTCAAATTTGCTCAGCAACACACACACACGCAGTTCAATTTCTCATCAAAATGGAAATAGCGGAAGGAGAAGGAACTACTGAGGAGAAAGGAACTACTGAGGAGAAGTACGACGTAGACATCGCGACAACCGCTTCTTCACTCGGCGGCTCCGGCGTCTTCCATATCATCAATGACATAGTTGGTTTCGTCCTCTATATGCACCAGCAGATCCCTTCGTGTGTAATCTTCCTCTTTTATTATCTCTATGCTTCGATTTATTCTTATTCCATGTTCGATCTGGTGGCGATGTATCTGTTTGTTTGTTCTTCCATGTCTCGGCTAATTTTTCTGTCTACTGCGTTCGATTTACGCAATTAATAGGTTCCATTAAAAGAACATAACATTGTTGGTTATAGATTTTATGGATTTACGGATGGATTAGTATGAGTTTAGAGATTAGGACCATTAGGTCCTGGTTAGTGAGTTATTCTCAATTCTAGGAAATTTGAAAAGCTTTAAGGCAATTTTCTTATGCTAAAAGTCAGTCTCTTGCTATATCTGTGTGAAGATCTACTTGTATTACTCCAGAAACATTCAGGTTGATCAATTGTGCATACTCATCTTTTTGCTTTAGCGTTTACTGAAAAGTGAAAACCAAAGCTAGAGACTCAAATTTACAGCTTTTGGTTTTGGCCACATCAAGTTCTTTTTACCAATTTGCCTTTTGGTTACATTTGTGCAGGGTATTACAAGACATGAGTCTTGACTTTGATGGATTGCAAACAGAGTTTAAGGATTTGGTATGTTAGTTCCACAGAAACCATCTTCACTGTACTGTTAAGGTCTTTTTCACACTCTAAGAATTTTAGATTGTAGGAGGCGAATCTTACACAACTTGAAGTGAAACCACTGGTTAGAAGAAAACTGGTGAGTAGAAAGAGGGAAGTGAAGAATGAAATTAAGAAACTGGAGAAACTGATGGACACCATCTCTAGTCTTCGAAGTGCGCTGCAGTTAATGATCCGTGAAGCTCCTCACATTCAGAGAGTTGTGTTGATTCTTGGTGGTAGTCCATTACGGCCTCAAAAAGCTTATGAGTTGTTATTCACACACACTGATTATGCTCTAGGCTACGAAGGTGACTTTGCTAAATCTAGAGCTGCAGAAGCACTTTCGAAAAAGGTTTTTTTTTCTTCTTTCTTACTTCTCGGTTGATGTTACTTGGGATTTCTTCCTTTTTCATTTTATCTGCTATAAGAACTACGAAATGGTTGAGCCCTTCACTCTTTTTGGTTTTATAGACTATCCGAGCCCTGATCTCGACTGGTGCTGGATCAACTTCCTACCCAGGTAACTTTTGCATAAATCTCAAACTTCTTCAGCTGAGTTATGGTGTAAATTGTAAATGATTCTTTTCTCTTCTTCTGAAATGCAGGTCCAATGAGGCTCTTCATACTGGTTCATGCTCCACCGACTTTGAATCTGCCCCAACATTTCCTTCCTAAACGTGACTTCAGATTCAACAGAAAGGTAATTCATACATGATACATCCAAGTAGAAGATTTCGATTTTTCGATCACCTGCAAACAATCTCCTTTGTTGTTGCAGTTTGTGCCTTCAAAGTTGAGATTCAAGTGCAGAACGCAAGACAACGCAACATATTCTCCTCTCAACTCTAGCACAAGTGATCTAATATGGTAATTTTCTATTTCACATTTCTCTAATTACACACACCAAATAAGTTCTTGACAATGCCCTCTGTGTCATTGCAGGTTTCAATGTCGACATGTGATAAAAGGCTTAGCGTTCCATCAACCAGTTGAAGAATAAGACTTGAGTTTTGTTTCTGTCTATTGTAACAAAATGAGTATTTTGTATCACAAGTCGTCTTCAAGTCCTCCAGCCTTGAGGACACATTGTACTCTTTTTATGGGTTTATTAAGACCTTACTTAACTTGCCTGCCTCACTTTAAAAGAAACAAAAAAATGTGCTCACTGTGTAATATTGCCTACTCTATTCCTTACATTTTTAATTAAACTTATTTCCCCTCCTCCTTCAAATAAAGAATTTTCAAATAGTAAGTAATAAATTTTTTGTCGAGAAATTGAAATTAAAATGCTTTGTTTTGGTTTAACATGTAGGATAAAAAAGTTAGGGGGTCAAACGTATATAAGAAAAATAAGTAGGGGTCAGAATGAAAAGAAAAACAAATAAAAGTTTTATATGGACTCCTTCACCTCTGTGCTTACTTCGGCGAACACACTCGTAGATTTTTCCTTTCTCTTTTCTTCAAGCTGCTATCGATTACTGTCTCACTCGTTAACAACATCGAATTTTGTATTCTCTCCGGTAAGCTTTATCCTTTTCTTTTTTTTCCCGTTATCTTCGTTGACTGATTTCAATTTGTCCTATTTTTTCGTTGTTTGGGTTTTATATAGTCCAACTCGAATGGCTTGTTTGATGAAGTGAATTCGAAATTTAGGGTTTTGTAAGTTGTAAATTGTTTAACCAATTTGGATTTCTAGGTCTAAAACGGGAGGAGGAAGATGATCTTCAAGATCGAAGACGTAACTGTCTACTTCCCTTATGACAACATATATCCAGAACAATACGAATACATGGTTGAATTGAAGCGAGCCCTAGACGCTAAGGGACATTGTCTTCTCGAGATGCCTACCGGAACTGGTAAAACCATTGCCCTTTTATCCCTAATCACCAGTTATCGACTTTCTCGTCCTGATTCTCCCATCAAGCTTGTCTACTGCACTCGTACGGTTCACGAGATGGAGAAAACGTTAGCTGAGCTTAAGGTACTCCATGACTACCAAGTACGCCATCTCGGCACCCAGGCTAAGATCCTCGCCATTGGTCTTTCCTCCCGCAAGAATCTTTGCGTTAATACTAAGGTTTTAGCTGCCGAGAATCGTGATTCTGTCGATGCCGCATGTAGGAAACGAACGGCTAGTTGGGTTAGGGCTCTGTCCGCCGAGAATCCAAATGTAGAATTATGTGATTACTTTGAGAATTATGAAAAAGCTGCTGAAAATGCGCTGTTGCCTCCTGGTGTTTATACTTTAGAGGTATGCCTAGGTTTTTCACTTTTATTTCTTGATTAAGTTTAGGTCTTAGATTGGAATCATGCTTTATTTGGGACCTATTTCAAGGTTACTTGCACATTTTGGCTGATGGTAAATGTATGTTTGGATTTTAGGATTTAAGGGAGTTTGGTAAGAATCGTGGATGGTGCCCTTACTTTCTCGCGAGGCATATGGTTCAGTTCGCCAACGTTATTGTTTATAGCTACCAGTACTTACTGGATCCTAAGGTTGCTGGAATTATATCAAAGGAGTTACAAAAGGAGTCAGTTGTAGTGTTTGACGAGGCCCATAATATCGATAACGTGTGTATTGAAGCACTCAGCGTCAGTGTGAGGAGGGTTACACTGGAAGGAGCTAGTCGAAATCTTAATAAGATAAGGCAAGAAATTGATAGGTACGCTAATTTTTTCCTGCATAGCTGATACTCTTAACTTCTCTTGAACTAGCCACTCTTAATTACAACAATAAATATAGTAAAATGGTCTTTTCTTTTTCAACTGAATTTCCTGATTGTTCTTGAATGCCATCTGGGTGTCTGCTCACTCTAGTTGGTAATTGCATTTCTCTTTGGTTTTCTTATCGAAGTTTAAGTTAGTAAGAAAAGGATCTGCTTATATAAGACTGCTTTTTCTCAAAGAACTGAAAAATTTACAAACGCTTTTGTCAGCAACTTAAGCACATGACTGTCTTGTTTAGTGATGCTATGGTACATAATTATCTTGGTTCTATACAGGAAGTGACCTGGTTATTTGCTGATACTTATTTTAAGTTCTTATTACATTATTAAAATTGTCCAACTGGTAGGAAGGTTCAAGGCTACAGATGCAGGAAGATTGCGAGCTGAATACAACCGGCTGGTTGAGGGTTTAGCACTGAGAGGGGACTTATCTGGTAAGTATGTTGTCAGGAAGGTGATGTGTGGTTTGGTTGAAAACACACATAGTACTGGGCACATTTTCTAATTCCATGAAGTTGACACTACAGATATGTTTTTTTGCAGGAAGTGATCAATGGCTTGCAAACCCTGCACTGCCCCATGATATTCTAAAAGAGGCTGTCCCGGGAAATATTAGACGAGCTGAACATTTTGTGCATGTTTTACGTCGATTACTTCAGTACTTGGGGGGACGGCTGGACACTGAGAATGTAGAGAAAGAAAGCCCTGTTAGCTTTGTATCGTCGCTTAATTCTCAGGCTGGAATCGAGCAGAAAACTCTGAAGTTCTGTTATGACCGGCTCCAATCTCTCATGCTAACCCTTGAAATTACAGATACAGATGAGTTTTTGCCGATCCAGACAGTGTGTGACTTTGCAACTCTTGTTGGGACATATGCCCGGGGATTTTCCATCATCATTGAGCCTTATGACGAGAGAATGCCTCATATTCCAGATCCTATATTGCAGGTAAATGTGGTGTTGATCTGCTTTCTTTCGAGTACTGTCACTGTGGTTTCAAAGATATTATGACTCAAATGTAAATGTTACCGATTGAATTGTTGAGAAATGTTTCTGAAACATATATCCTTTTGTATCTTAGTTGAGCTGTCATGATGCGTCTCTGGCGATCAAACCGGTGTTTGATCGTTTCCAATCAGTCGTGATTACATCAGGCACCTTGAGCCCAATTGATCTTTATCCCCGTCTTCTTAGTTTCAATCCTGTTGTTAGTCGAAGCTTTAAGATGTCAATGACACGAGACTGCATCTGCCCTATGGTTCTAACTCGGGGAAGGTATGATGAGGTTTAGAAAACAAATCTTGAACACTTACCTTATTGTTTAATCTTATATGTATTTACATTATTGGCCTTCTTTTTCAGTGATCAGCTTCCTGTTAGCACCAAATTTGACATGAGAAGTGATCCTGGTGTTGTGAGGAATTACGGAAAGCTTTTGGTAGAGATGGTATCTATTGTTCCTGATGGAGTTGTCTGCTTCTTTGTTAGCTACTCATACATGGATGGCATTATTGCTACATGGAATGAAACTGGAATTCTGAAGGTAAGGTCTTCTTCTTCGCTTTCCCACGCCAGTATTATTTTGACAGTTTTGCATGAATTGAATTTTATAATGATATCTGTAAATATTTGTAGTTGCTATGCTTTAATTTATATGTGTTTACCAAGATTATTGTTACCAAGATTACCAATGCTCTAAATATTTGTAGGAAATAATGCAACAGAAGCTTGTTTTCATCGAAACTCAAGATGTTGTAGAAACAACATTGGCACTGGACAATTATCGCAGGGCTTGCGATTGCGGAAGAGGTGCAGTTTTCTTCTCTGTGGCCAGGTAAAAAATCTATTTGTGAATGGTTGATGGTTTGGGAATTCATGGCAAAGAATTTCTGGTTCTTTTTCTGATCTTTGTCATTATGTATTATAATACTGGAACCATCTCTTCTCTTGTGTTTTTGGTTGGTTAACTAGATATTAAAGAGGTTTAATTATGAGTTTTCTTTTAAAAATTTTATAGAAATTGATCAAATTTTGCAATTGATAAAATTTTGCAATTGATTGGCAGGGGAAAAGTTGCTGAAGGTATCGATTTTGATCGTCATTATGGAAGACTGGTTGTAATGTTTGGAGTACCTTTCCAGTATACATTAAGCAAGTAAGTTCTACTCAAATGAATGATTATCCTTTCTATTTGCGGTTTTCTGCTTTTGTACTTTCATCATACGTGATCAGTGAGAGATGCTAAGACGGAAATCTGAAAAAATTTCAGGATATTACTAGCAAGATTGGAGTACTTGCGTGATACATTTCAAATAAAAGAAGGCGATTTCCTAACTTTTGATGCCTTGGTATGATTCTTATTTTATGATCTTATTATATTTTGGTGCAACTCTTTTACCTGTTTGTGACTATTACCACATTTTTTGCTTTAAAACAGAGGCAAGCAGCTCAATGTGTAGGGAGAGTAATCCGGTCAAAGGCTGATTATGGGATGATGATATTTGCTGACAAAAGGTATATAGATTGAAGTCTTTCTGTCTCTCTCTCTCAGAGTATGCTCATTTAGATTTTTGCTACTTTCTAAATTTGATTTTCTGTATACTCTAATACATTAAGTATATACGCAAGTATCTGTATTGACTGGAAAATAAGTGATCATTTAGCACCGTTCCTCAGGAATGAGAATAAATTCTTAGGGCAGAACAGAGACAGATATGCTTAAGTTGGTTTATCCTGTCACATCTCTTTGGTCTTTTAATACACTGCCATTGACGTTAAACTTGCAGATATAGCCGTCATGATAAGCGATCCAAATTACCCGGTTGGATACTTTCGCATCTGCGTGATGCACATTTGAATCTAAGCACTGACATGGCTATTCACATTGCCCGAGAGGTAAATCTAAAATTCGTAGCTACTACTCACAGTTTAAGAAACCATAAGCAGTAAGAGTTTCGTAGTTAAAATATTGGGGTTTCTGCAGTTTCTTCGGAAAATGGCTCAACCGTATGATAAGGCGGGTACTATGGGCAAGAAAACTCTGTTAACGCAAGAAGACCTGGAGAAGATGGCTGAGACTGGTGTGCAAGACATGGCTTATTAGTAAACCGGTTTGTTTTTTTTGGTCTAGGTCTATCAAAAATTCTTTCATGGCAATTTTTTAACAATAGGGTGCCATAATTTGTTTGGTTTTTTTTTATTTCATTTTACGAATTGAATTAAAACTCGTAAAGTTCGGTTTTGGTTTGAAGCAAAATATATCCTTAATTTTGAAAGAAGACTATATATTAATTTATATCGAAAAACGCTTGGTTTTGGTTTGGTTTAAAAGCAATTTTAGATATCATATAACTAAAATTCAGTTTGGATATTTTTTGGTATGGTTTTGGTTTAGTTTGGTTCATTCAAATCGGCAGTCTCATAGCAGAAGGGTAATTGGATTGATAAGTCTTTTTTTAATTATGAAATTTAGAAAAGCGATAGTTTAACTTTTCATCATCTTTCAATGGAGTCATACAAATGTAGCTAATAGCTTTTGATGACATAAAAGCTGGACTTTCATCAAATCGCTGCAAAAAGTAGGAAATTTGTGGAAATATTTTCTCTCTTGGGAAATAGCCAAGAAATGGTTCCATTGTTTGGCTCCTTATTAACCACATCAAACATATCATATCGCCAATGAAAACAAACGTTTATTTTGAAGAAAACGATCAACCTCTAAATTAATCAAGCAGTGGAAGTGAAATTGAAGTTGGCGCAGTTAGTGCGACGGCCCAATAACGTAGAACTAAACCCAAATCTGTTAGTCGCCAAATCGAATTCAATCAAATTATCCTCCAACTGGTACCCTCCGATCACCACAGAGGTTCTGACGTTGACTCCTCCGTCAACAAAACCCAAACAGATGACGTCATCGCTGACACTGACCATCGAGTTAGCTCCAAAGATCCTCCAAACGACGTCGTTGCTATGAAGCACAAGCTGAATCTCCGGGACGGCGTATCCCACGCGCGTGACGCCGACGTTCTGCGTGCTGAAACACGCGCCGAACGGTTTCACCGTCGCTACTCTGGTGATGTTCCTCGCAACTGCTTGTCTAACGAACTCGGACGTAAAAGCTTTATAGATGGATGACTCCATCACCGTGTACGGATTCACAGTGCTGATTTTGGTTCCTCCCAATCCGGTGCTGTTAATCTTCAAAAGCGTTGGATTGATCCGAACTGTTTTATCGACGATCTTAATCGCCGTGACGCCGATGAAATACTCTGAGGATTTCTCACCTACTGCATACGCACCACCAGTGCTCACCGGATTGATGAGAAGCGGCGTCGTCTGGAGACCTGAGATCTGGATTCCGGGGAGGAAAACGTAAGGTCCGTTACCGTAGAAGGCGACGCCTCTTCCGGAAGTGAGACAGACGGCGAATTTGCGGTTGAAGCTAAACGCGGCGGCGAATTGCGACGGTAAGCCGATGTTGTGACGTCCCATTCCAGCAATACCGACGGTTCCTCTAGCAAGTCCTTTAAGAAGAAACGTTGATCCGCAATCGAATATCAAATTGCGGATTTGAACGACCGGACCCGGATTCGATCCGTTAGTGGATTGGACTGAGACAACGTCTAAAGCAAGTTCGCCGGAAGTTGCGGTTTCGGTGACGGAGTTATATGGAAATCCGCCGCAAGTGTTGTTACTACAGCCAGGTCCCGGAGGAGAGAAGCATGTGCCGCAGCTGATGGAGCCGGCGCGTGAGCACACGGCGGAGTTGCAGCGAGGGGATTGGTAAGTGGAGGAAACGTAGTCTTTGTCACAGTCGACCCAGAGCTCTCGACCACCGAGGTCGAAGACGACGGAAGCAGGGACGAGAGGTGTGCGTTGGTTGATGACGGTTGTGTATTGGAGGGTAGATTTGTCTTTTGTTACAGGGAGGATGAGAGCTTTTGGTCGGAATGATGGTTGAGCAGATGAAGGTGAGAGTGAGAAGATGAAGAGAACAAGGACGGAGAAAATGATCGGAGAAGTTGCCATTGTTAGAGAGAGTGAATGAAGAAGAGGATTGGTGTGTGTTTATAGTGAAGTCAAAGGTTTTGGGATTTTCTTTATTTTTTGTGTCGGTTAATTTGAATATTTTGGATAATTGTGGTGACGTTCAAGTTGCTTATTATGGTATAAATGGTTTCGTGTTTTTGCTTCTCGTTATGTGAAAGAAAATGACACAAATCAAATCTAGTCGTTTTCTCTTTTTCGGTTAAACAAACAAAAATACAAATACTCCTTTACCATCGGTCTTTGTCTTACTTCTTCTTTACCATCGTCTTTGTTTACTCTATTATTCTCTTCTTTTTGTTTTCACCAGGTCTTTGTTTACTCTATTATTCTTTTTCCTTTTTTTCACCAGGTCTTTGTTTACTCTAATTATTTCCAAAAAAAAAAGGGTACATTTTAGCTTATCCAATTTAGATGTCGGATCTTTTGGTTATTCTTGATGAACTTGTATTTGCATAAATTGAGGTTGATTAAGAATAGTAGTAATTGATGAACGTGATCAATAATGGAGAAAATAAAATATTCGGAAACACCGTGGGATGGTGATTACAAGGAAATGCCAGGGGGGCGTGGGTGCCTTTCTTGACTTTTCCAACTCTCTCTTTTTCTCGATTGCTTCCATTTTCACAATTAAGAATTTGTCAGTCTCGATTGAATATATGTATTTATCGCTATATTCGTGAATCGTGATCTACTGTTTTTGATTACTCCCGACACGTCCACGGGATTAATATCATCTCTTATCGATATCGAAAATTCCACGGTTTGAAATTTAGTATTTACGTTATCATACTTTCTAAATATGATAACGTCATGATATCATACTAAAACTTCAAATATATTATGTTCAACGTGATTAGGCATGATATAACAGAATTATTTTACATCCGCCATCCAGTTTATTAAAAAACATCAGAAAATATATAAAACTGTTTCAAGGTTTTCAGTTTCTCTTATTATTCGAATCTAAGATATAATTTTCAGTTTGTCGAATCTGTAATACAAGTTTCTTAGTTTTTACTTATTTAGAATTATAATTATGTTGAAATACTAGTAGAAACCACTTGTATATAATTTTTGGTCATTCTTTTCTTTTTTTTCATAGTTAACATTATTTAAGATATCTATGAATAAAGCTATATGTATAAACCATTAATCGGACTATCAAATTTTATTCCTCTTTATTTGACAGTCAATCAATCAACATCCGTTTGGATAATATCTAAACGTTTTCAAGATTAGCGTCTCACATATAAAAAAAAGGTGGGTTGTTCTCGAAGTTATGGGCAACTTTTGCAATTATGAGAAAGTTATGGGTTTTTATTAAATATTTGATCAATGAAGCCCATCTGTTATAAGACGGCCTAATATAACAAAGACGCTCATGATAAAGACCCATCATTGTTCAATATCCAACAAACCCGAAATTGCAAAAATGGAAAGCCCATATTCAATCCTCCACTTGGGTTTTTTTTGTGATTTTGAGTTAATAAAAGCTAGAGAAGAATCACTTTTGAATTTTAAACTTTGTTAAATAAATAATATTGTGTGGCTAGTTTCCAATAACAAGTTCACTAATAGTAGTATGTAAGCATCTTTCTTAAATAAAAAAGAAGTTATAAAATTGCGTACTGCTAAATACTATTAGTAAGTTAATTGATGTAAATATTATAACACACAAAGTGATAGTATCGACATTACTATGTGAAATTATAACATTTATAATATTATAATAATAATATAGTGGAGTAAATTAAAAAAAGAGAGGATCACTATTTTTAAATTATGTTCAATTATATAATTTACAAAACCAGCAATCCTAAATTATAATAAAAAATTATATACTGTTTTTTTTTTGAGAAATACCCTCCAATACCACTAAAAAAGTTTTTTTTCCA